>CM076580.1:101867350-102174245 GCA_034641835.2 Pinus albicaulis | reverse complement strand
TATTTTGTATCACAGCGTTGGACCCCTGTACCTTAATGGGGTGGCAACGCTGCCCAAAATTAAACGTTGCAGGGGGGGTCCGGGGGGGTGGCTGCGACTTTATGGAGCCCCCCCTTGGTGGGGGGTTTCGGGGGCAATGCCCACGAAGCTAAAAACAGATGTAAAATTTCCTTGTAAAAGTATAGTCATTTCTAGTCAATCTGGGCCGTTCATTAGGCGGATGATCTGACGGTAGAAGTTATGTTTAGTTTAGGATTTTTTACCCTAGAAGGAAACCCCTCACTTTGTATGAGGGTATGGTATTGCGGCTATGTATTGTATGTGTATTCTCAGAGCGAGAAACAAATAGGGAGACTGTGAGAGAGAACATAGGATATTACAGCGGATCTTCTGTAGGTTGTGTCTCTTCATTTTGCTGTATAATAGAAAGGAATGATTGGCTCTTTGGGGTGGGCGTAGCCCAAGCTGGGTGAACCACATATATCTGTGTCTCTCTGGTTTTATGTGTTTTGTGTGCTTGTGTTTTCCGCATATTTTATGTGTTGCATTGCTCTGTTATATATAATTTTTTAACAAGCGGTATGAGCCGAAGGTCTATTTGGTTGATAAAATCATAGGAAAGAAGGGTTCTGGTTTAGTGGGAGCAATGGAAGAAGATGGTAAGTTTAGGGTCGAGAAATTTAACGGCCAAAACTTCCGCGTTGTGGAAGATGCGAGATGGAGATTATACATATCAAAAGATCTGTACCTACCATTGAAGCGGGAAAAAAAATAGCGACGGCCATGATGAAGCGTGGAATGGAACATTCTCGATAGAAAGGCACTCGGAACAGTACGGTTGTGACTTGCGGCGTTAGTTGCCTTCAATATTTCAAAGGAAACAACAATAGAGGGTTTGATGTAGACGTTGGCGAAACTATATGAAAAACCCTCGGCCTCAAACAAGGTATTTCTTATGAAACGACTATTTAATATGAAGATGTCGGAAGGTGGATCTGTTGCAAACCATTTAAATGATTTTAATACAGTTACCAGTCAGTTAAGTTCTGTAGGGGTAAACTTTGATGATGAAGTTAGAGCTCTGTTATTCTTGTGCTCATTGCCAGAGAGTTGGAATGGTTTAGTAATGGCCATTAGTAACTTTGTCTCTAGATCTAGTACTTTAAAGTTTGATGATGTTGTCAGTGCTATCCTTAGCGAGGAAATGCGACAGAAAAGCTCCGGTGAGACATCAGGTAATGCTTTGAGTGCAGAGTCTAGGGGAAGAAGAATGGAAAGAGGAAAGAGCTCGGGATATCACAGTAAATCAAGGAAAGGTAGATCCAAGTCCAGATCGGGGATAGTGTGCTGGAAATGCGGAAAGAGAGGACACCTAAAGAAAGATTGTAGATCTTGGAAGGGAAAAGAAGGAGATGCACAGCAAGAAAACAATCATGAAGCAAATGTGACAGGTGATGTGTTACAAGATTCTTTGATTCTTTCTTTCAAAAATGTTACTGATTCTTGGGTTGTAGATTCAGGGGCTTCATTCCATGCCACACCTGATAAGAAATATTTTCATGACTATGTTCAAGGAGATTTTGGACAAGTTCGTTTGGGTGATGATAAACCCTGTAAAATTGTTGGAATGGGTAAAGTTCTTGTAAAACAACGGAATGGAAACCAATGGCTACTAAAGGAGGTAAGGCATGTTCCAGATCTGAAGAAAAATCTGATTTCAACAGGGCAGTTAGGCGGTGAAGGTTGTGTGACAACTTTCACGGATAAAACTTGGAAGGTCACCAAAGGAGCCCTGGTAATAGCAAAAGGCGAAAAGGTTGGTACATTGTATTTATGCAATGGTATTTATAACTCTGTTAATTCTTTAACTTCCAAAGGAGCAGATGCAGCATTATGGCATCATAGGCTCGGACACATGAGTGAGAAGGGGATGAAGATTCTTCACTCAAGAAATTTGTTGCCAGGTTTGAAGAATGTTGATTTGGATTTCTGTGAGAATTGCATTTATGGAAAACAGAAGAGAGTCAAATTTCTCAGAGTTGGGAAAGAAAAGAAGAGCGAAAAATTAGAGCTTGTGCATACAGATGTATGGGGACCTGCTCAGGTATCATCTCTCGGTGGCTCTTGTTATTATGTTACTTTTATTGATGATGCAACTAGAAAAACTTGGATTTATTGTATTCAAAATAAATCTGATGTATTTGATACTTTCAAGAAATGGAAAGCTTTGGTTGAGATTGAGATAGGAAATAAGTTGAAGTGTCTCAGATCAGACAATGGAGGTGAATATTGCAACAAAGAGTTTGATAGGTACTGTTCAGAGCATGGAATTCGTAGAGAGAAGACAGTTCCAAGAACACCACAAGAAAATGGTGTGTCAGAAAGGATGAACAGAACAATCATGGAGCGTGCAAGGTGCATGAGATTGCATGCAGGATTGCCTTTACAATTTTGGGAAGATGTTGTAGATACTGCTGTTTATCTAATAAACAGAGGGCCTTCAAGTTCCTTGGATGGTGGTATTCCAGAGGAAGCATGGACAGGTAAAAAGGTAAACTACTCTTTTTTAAAGCCCTTTGGTTGTGAGGCCTTTGTCCATATTAATAAAGAAAATAGAACAAAGCTTGAGGCAAAATCAAAGAAATGTACCTTTATTGGATATGGTGTTAATGATTTTGGTTATTGCTTATATGATTATGAAAATCACAAAATCATTAGGAGCAGAGATGTAATATTCAATGAAAAGGTCTTGTATAAGAATCGGTTGCAGGAAAAGAAACAGGAAAAAGAAAGCAAGGAATACACAGTTCTTGATGAGATAACTGAAAAAGTAAAGGTGCCTGAAAATAATAATAATCAACAACCACAGCAACAACAACTACCACAACAGCAACAGGCACCTCAAACACCTGAAAGTGGTGTTAGAATATCTACCAGGATAAGTAGACCCCCTGAACGATACTCTCCTTCATTATATTATTTATTGTTGACTGATTCTGGTGAACCTGAATGTTATGAAGAAGCAATGCAGGTTGAAAGTAGGAAGAAGTGGGAGCTAGCCATGGAAGAAGAGATGGACTCCTTAATGCATAACCAAAATTGGGACTTAGTCAAGTTGCTTGCAGGTAAAACTACATTGCAGAATAAATGGGTTTACAGGCTGAAGGAAGAAGATGGAGGAAAACAGAGGTACAAAGCTAGACTTGTGGTGAAGGGGTTTGCACAGAAGAAAGGTATTGATTTTGATGAAATATTTTCTCTTGTTGTTAAGATGACTTCAATCAAAACTATCTTAATTCTTGTAGCAGTGGAAGATTTACATCTTGAACAGTTAGATGTAAAGACAACATTTCTCCATGGAGATTTGGAGGAAGAGATATACATGCAGCAACTAGAAGGATATGAGGTAAAAGGGAAAGAAAAATTGGTGTGCAGGTTAAAGAAGAGCTTGTATGGCTTAAAACGGGCTCCAAGGCAGTGGTATCTAAAATTTGACAAGTTTATGTCTGAACAAGGTTATACTAGATGTCACTCTGATCATTGTGTTTATCTGAAAAAGAAAAATGATGGCATCTATATTATATTGTTATTGTATGTAGATGACATGCTTGTTGCAGGGTCTAACATGCAAGAAATAAATGTGCTCAAACAAAAATTGGCAAATTCATTTGCAATGAAGGATTTGGGAGCTGCAAAACAGATCCTTGGTATGAGAATAACCAGAGATAGGAAAAATCGCAAATTAACCCTATCTCATAATGAGTACATAGAAAAGGTGTTGAAAATATTTAATATGCAGAATGCAAAAGCAGTTATTACACCTTTTGCTAGCCATTTCAAAATTAGTAAGGAGATGTGCCCCAAGACCCACAAAGAAATGGAATATATGTCTAAAGTTCCATATGCATCAGCAGTTGGAAGCTTAATGTATGCAATGGTCTGCACAAGGCCTGATATTGCACATGCAGTGGGAGTTGTAAGCAGGTACATGAACAATCCAGGAAAAGAACATTGGATGGCAGTGAAATGGATTCTCAGATATTTGAGAGGTACCACAAATCAAGCATTATGATTTGGTGGTTCAAACATTGCTCTACAGGGATATGTTGATGCAGATATGGCAGGTGACAGAGATAACAGGAGGAGCACTACAGGATATGTATTTATTGTAGGTGGAACAACTGTCAGTTGAGTTTCAAAAATCCAAAGTGTTGTTGCACTTTCAACAACAGAAGCAGAGTATGTTGCTGCTACAGAGGCTAGTAAAGAAATGATTTGGTTACAAAGGTTTATGGATGAATTGGGTAAGAAGAATGATATGGGCACATTATACAGTGATAGCCAAAGTGCCATTCATCTTGCAAAGAACTCAGCATTTCATTCCAGGACTAAACACATACATCTCAAGTACCATTTCATATGGTCAATATTGGAAGATGGAGAGTTGAAGCTGGAAAAGATACACACTAGCCAGAATCCTGCAGATATGCTAACAAAAGTTGTAACCAGGGAGAAACTGATAATGTGCTCAGTTTCAATTGGTCTTCAAGGATGACGATGAAGATGAGGAATAGCCAGGTCCAAAGAGGAGTCATTGTCCAACAAATGAAGCAGCGATGGAGTTGCTACAATCAGTCTCCAAGTGGGAGATTGTTGGGTGTGGAGCCTAATTATCTTGTTTATTTTGTATCACAACGTTGGACCCCTGTACCTTAATGGGGCGGCAACGCCGCCCGTAATTGTACGCTGCCTGGGGGTTCCAATGGGGATGGCTGTGAGTTTATGGAGCCCCCCCCTGGCGGGGGGTTTCGGGGGCAGTGCCCTTGAAGCTAAAAACAGATGTAAAATTTCCTTGTAAAAGTATAGTAATTTCTAGTCAATATGGGTCGTTCATTAGGAAAATGATCTGAAAGTAGAATTTATGTTTAGTTTAGGGTTTTTTTCCTAGAAGGCAACCCCTCACTTTTATGAAGGTATTATTTCATAATTTGTGTGTGTTATAGCATCATTTCTCACCTTCATATGATTCATGATTGCTTTTATGGCTTTGGGCACCCATTCCTATAGACTTGGACCAAATTCACTAAAAAACAGTGTAAAAATCCCCATACGCGGTTATGCCCAGAATTTTCCGCGTGTATACGCGAGTCCACATGCACTTTTCCACGTATGCCATTAAAATCATTAAAAAATATATAAAAATTCCCTATTTTCGGGCTGGGTTGATGGTTACTCTGGTAGTTCAACCACCCTAGCACGTGGCCAACTGTTTCCAACTATTGAAACTACTTTGAGGGAGTATAAAAGCCCCTCATGTGCATGGCCTAAGGGAGAGAGAGAATTATTGATATTATACTCTGTTGGTATTCCCTATCCAAGTCTGAATTCCCATGCCTCCTGCACTTCCCAGTTCATTACAGGAAACCCTTGTTTCCTTGAGATGCTCATCTCCCTATATGTCATCTCGTATGCACCAGTTTGGAAGGAATCTTAGTGAGGCAAGGGTGGGACGGATCCGGACGACGGTCTGCTCGAAGATCGTGGAAGGATTCAGGTGATCTCTCCACTCGTTATTTCTGTACATGCTATTTATAATACAGAAGTACCATCTTGTTCCCGAAATATACATGTTAGTGTCTGCTTACATATATGAGAAAATTGTTATTTAAGCATTCATTATGGTTTATCTGATGTTTTATATGGATTTCACTAACATTTAGAGTAGATATATGCTGTACAACCGGTTCTTCGTGCTTGTTTCTTCTTGTCTTTCAGGTTAAGAAGGAAGGACGGTTGCTGGGGGTTTGGACCCCACGAGATCTGCTTCAACCGTAGGACCTACGGGTAACTTCCTCATTCTACTCTATTTAGTTTTTCATGAACATGTATGGTTGTGTGAGTCCTTCTTAAGTAGCATGCCCCTGCTCTGTGGAGGTTGTAACCCAACGAACCTCTAGGGTGATTTTCCCCGAAACAGAACTGGCGACTCCGCTGGGGATCGCATTCTTGTGATTCCCCTGTTGGGTGGTTTCAGCTGTTTGATAGGTTTCCAACAGTTTTAACTTTTATTTCCAGTCCAGTTTACTCTTTCTTAGTCAGACTGAAGTCCTGGTTTCTTATCCAGGCTTGATCCTTTTTGTTTTTCATTATCTACCTTTATATACGCGGGTTTGTCTGCACACAGTCGCGTATACATGCATTTTTTGTTAAAGGGAGTCGTGTATACGCGTGTTTCCTTTAGCACAGTCGCGTATGCACGCTTGTTGCTAAACTGTAAAGTTGCGTATACCTAGGCAGATTTTGAAATTTTGGATTTCTTGGCTTTTTAGTCCTTTCTGTCTGTGGAGACCTGTTCCTGCAGTGTCTTTGTACCCTCTGGATTGTGAAGAAAGTGGTCTTTGGTCTTTTCTCTCTCTTGTTTGATCGAAAACTAGTCTTTTTGGCAAAGTGTTGTTTCTGGTGCTGGCACTTCTGGTTCGAGTACCAAGATCTCTTTCTGGGGATTCTTGGCTGTTCTGCTTTATCAGAACAGAGAGCTTCTGCTCATTTACTCTTTCCTATCTTTGTGTTTTGCTTCGCACTACGATTTTTGCCCGTTTATTGGTTGGTTTTCTTGAGTTCAGTCGGCTAGGTCTTGTTGCAACTTTTGAAGAGTCTTTCTAGGTTCTTTGAAGTTTTTGTTTGCGGCAAGGTTGTACTATTCTTCTAGGCTGAGTGGCTGAGTTTTCTTGTCTTCTTTTGCTCATATTGATCTTGCTACTAGTTAGCGCTATAAGATTTGGAGCATTTTTGAAGTTTTTGCTTGAAATTCAGTGTTGTTTGGCTTGGGGTTTTATAGTTTTGCTTGGTCTTTTCGAACTCTTCCCTTATAAAATTCAAAAGCTCAAAAAACATTTCGCTTTGTTGTTTGCTTTTGTTTTTGCATTTTTGTTTTCGTTTCTTTGTATCTTTTGAAGCTTTGTTGAGGTTTCTTGCCTTTGGATTTTGGCTTGATTTTGGAAAGGAGTTGTCATTGATTTCTTCCTCTTGTTTTTAAGCATTTTTGGTGTCTTCATATTAAGAGTTCTTGATTTTGGGAACTAGCTTTCTGGACAACCAAAAAGAGATAAAACTGAAGGATCTTTGGGAAATTTCACTCTGCTTTAGGAGATTTTTCATCTTAGAATTTGCATGCTTGTAGTGATTTGCATCAGGTGCACTTAAGCATTTAGTCATTTTCATAGTTTTTGTGAGTGTGAGTTTGTTATCTGAAAAGAAGAATACAATTTTTAATCTCGTAGAACCTGTGTAGAAGTTGCTTTTCATCGAAAGACAATAACTGCATTTGCATGTAGTTTGGTTTTTATTAATTTCTTTCTGCGTCAAAACACCATAAGTTTCATTTCCACATCCCTTTGACTTAACATAACAGCCCATTAAAATAAGCGATTTAATTTAAAATCAACTAGCAAGTTTTCTAAGTGTCATACACCAACTAGCTAGGTTGTAGGGCCTTGGATTAGGTGAGTGGAGAGTTAACTCTCCAAGGCCGCTCAAACAAAACATAGAAGTTGATTAATTGAGCGAAATCCAACTCCATTAGGTGGACCGGGAAAGCTCTCCTCTAGAGAGTCAAGCGCGAGGGGAAGTGAAGGCTGAGAAGAGGGATACCCCCTCTCCGATTAGCTGAATCTGACCTCAAGACCGTTCCGCCCGGCTTTTGACACGGATTGGTGCCCATAGTTGCCACTCCTAGGTTCCACACAGGTGACTGCGGGGGGGAATACCCGTGGTACCTGAGGCAGACGTCGCATCACTTTTAGCAGTACTTCTGGGGGGTGCCCTTGCGAAGCTTGGGTGCTTGAGCCGGCAAAGGCTGTCGTTAGGAGGTCGGCGTAACTATTTCTGATACCTTCGCTAGTTGTTCTGGTCCCTAATCATCCCAGACTGCTTTCGGGAGGTCCTATATTTCGCTTTCCTGTATTTTGGTGTCCGGTCCTCATCACCCGGAGCGGAAATACTTGGAGGTTGTTTTCTTGATTGTATCTCAGGGATTTTTCTTATAGTGAGTGCTCTTTGCTCCTAGCTTGCCTAGCTTTTCACTTTTTTGAGTCTAATTTAAAATCTATAAAAGTGGCTGATCAAGCGCCTCGTTGATCGAGGAGAATCCGGGGGTGATCTCCCAAGAGTCCAGAGCCTTCTTCGAGAAGGCGTAGGAGTGATTTAGCAGGTGGTTACCACCCGGTGACGTCTGACGCAGTGGAGAGAGATCCTCCATAAGGATCTGAAGGTTTCATAGCTGATTCTGGTGTCGGTTCCGAGAGGAGCGTTCCGCTCACCTCGCGAGTTTTATTTCCTCAGGAAGAAGATTTTCAAATTGAAGAAGTACCTGAACCTCCTGTGTCAGGTCCATCTCCTCTTCCTCCTGATTATCCGTTCGTTGTTCAATACATCGGACCTGAGTCGGAGAGACCGGAAGATCTTCCGTATCATTCATACCTTTCGATGGCCACGACTGGGAATGTGGCTTCTGCTGTGAGTGCTACAGGCATTCAGACTCCTGCTTCTGTTGAAGGAGGAGGCACTATTGCTTTATCTTCGATTGCTTCTAGTGCTGCTGTGTTTGGCTCTGGTTTCACCCAAGCACATGCTTCTCATTCTGGTCCCTTCTATTTCGGAATGCCCACTAGTGGGATTCCTTCTTTTTCCTTTTCCGCTGCTGCAGCTGGATCTACACCCATGTCTTCCATGGCTAGTGGATCAGCTTCTTTTCAGGGTTTCCCCTTTGGAACTGGGCACATTCCTAGTTCCAATCCTTCTTTAGGGTCCTTTCCGTTTACTTCTCAGACCCAGAGTTTCAACCCTTGGTCTGGAGGTCAAAGTTCGACTACTTTTACAGGTTGGAACCCTGTATTCACTACAGCGGGGGCAGGGAATCAGTTTTACGCAGGTCATCAAGGGAATACTTCTTTCCCTTCGTCAAGTGCTTATCAGACCTTTTCTCCTCTTTCTAATGCCTGGAACCCCTATCAGGGGCTTTCCTCTTCATTTCATACTTCAGCGGGGGGAACTGGTCTGGGCTTTGGTAACTCTGCGTTGGGAGGAGGTTCTTCTCCTTTTTCTACGAGTCCTTTTTGGCAACCTGGTGCCTCATCAAATCCAGGGTATTATTTTCAGAATGTTGGGAATCCATCTCATCAAGGATGGAATCCTCAGGCTCCGCCTCGCTTACCTTTTCTGGCAACGTTAAACTTGCCAGATCTGTCGAAGTTGACTAATGATCCGATTCGTTATGGTCCGGGGTGGCCTCCGGTTCCCACCAAACTTCCTTCCGGACATTCCAAAGTTTAGAAGGCAAGAATGGAGAAGATCCGCGTGACCCACATCACTACCTTCCATTTATGGTGTTCTTCGAACTCCCTGATCGATGATTCGATTAGGTTGAGATTATTTCAACGCACCCTAACTGGAAACGTTGCCAAATGGTATATTGAGCTAACTGGGGGTAGTTTTGCTACATTTGGAGAACTAGCTATTACATTTCTGAACCATTTTCAGTTACCTGTCTGATATGATGCTGGGACTGAACTCCTAGCTAATTTTAAGCAGGACGAAGCAACCCACATTTCTGATCACATTCAGGAATGGAGGAGAAGGAAGAGGCTTATTAAAGCTCATATTCCAGGAGAATTCCTTTTGGAATGGTTTCTGAAATCCCTGTAGTCAGATATTTCGAAAGATGTATCCCTTTCTGGGGTATTTTCCGAGGAGCAGGCTATTTTTAGGGCCCAACAGCTGGAACTGATCTATTCTCAGTCTGGGGTCCTCCACAAATATCTGCCCAATGCTCCTCACTCCAAATTATATTTATCTAAAACTAAGCCCAGTCCTCATGGTGACGGACTGATTGGATCGATCAATAGTGGTGCAGCCAGCCTGCTTACTCAATTGCAGCAGTTGTCTTTACAATCTGCTCCTTCTGGTCAGGCTGTGCCTGCTGAGTCATCGCCTTCCCAGTCTTTGTCCATAAATGATGTCCAAGCTTCTGATCCCAAAGGAAATCAACAATCCGAAGGGAAGAAGAAGGGACGAAATAATAAGAAAAAGGGCAAGAATGGGAAGGGTAATGCGAATAAAACCAACGAGCATGTTGGTGAGGGTCCAAAGGAGAAAAGGAAAGTGAAGTTTCCATGCAAGCTGTGTGCTGGAGACCATCTTACGCACCTTTGCCCTAAAATTCAGGATGCGCAGCGCTTGTTAGCCTAGCAGGGTTCTTCTAGTTCCCAGGCTGTGTTAACAAACCCTTTTCCCCAAGGGCAACAATTAGTTGTTGGCGCGAACCAAAATCCTGGGGCTTCCTCTGGGGGCACCCAGGAAGGGGAAATTCCATCAAACATTTTCATGATGAGTGCTCACGCGGATATCGCTACGAGATCCCGTGATTATGGTGGAGAAGAGTCTTCGAAAGCTAAGGAAGTTCCTGATGCTACTGAGCCGCTTCACATTATGAAGCCTACTGTTGAGTCTATGCCTCGGATGCCCAAAGCATCTTCTAAGCGATCAATGATTAATCCAAATGCTAGGGCTGCCCAGAACTACTCGATTGTGGAAGATCTGGCGCAGAGTCCTTGTGCTATGTCGGCTTTAGAGGTACTCCAGTCTTGTCCATCTCAGTGCAGTGCTTTTCTCACTGCCATTGGGGCTATTGATCCAAAAAATTCTCTTCTGATTACTTTTGATATGACTAATTTTAAGAAGAGACTCCCCCATCACATGGCTTTTCATATTAAATCATCGTATCGGAAGTGCAATATCTTTCAAACGGTTGTTGATGAGGGTGCTTCCACATGTGTGATGTCTCTCACATGTTGGAAGACAATTGGATCTCCCAAAGTTGTTCCATCTACCACTCTTCTGACTGCGTTCGATGGTCATTCTCACAGACCCCATGGTATTGTCCTAGCTTTGCCCATCTGTGTTGGGGGCAAAACTGTCAATATAGAGGTTGAGGTAGTGGATGCAAGCTTGGACTACAACCTTCTGTTGGGGAGAAACTGGATTTATGAGATGGATGCCATTGCATCCTCATTATTTCGGATTATATGTTTCCCCCACGAAGGGAGGATTGTTACAGTGGATCAACTGGACTGTCCTCCTGTAGACCCGAATGCATCTATTGACTCATCTGTTCCTAAGTTGGATAATACTAAGGTGCCTGTTGAGAATTTAGGAGTTGGAATGTATTCTTCCTTGATGGGTACTTTCGATATTCCTCCTCCTACGGTTCATATTAATGCAATTTCATCCTCCAAGGCTCCTCTTCGAAGAGAGTTCTTCAGAACTCATTATTTTTCGGACCCTTGGACCTTACCTTCCCCTACAACCACATTAGCGGAAGGTCAAGTGGGTGGAATGGCATTTCCGATGTCTGCAGCTGAGATTGCTTATCAGTCTATTGTTGACTCTGCAGAATCCAGTCCAGCTCCTCTTTCACCGGAAGAGTTGGATGGAGATGTGGCTCCGACTTGGACACTTAGTTCTTCTTCGGCACAGGATTGCCTTGATACCACTCTTCCATCTGAAGAGGCCATCCTGGAAGCCATGACTGGTATAGATAGACCGTGGGATGATTTGCATCATCGGTCTTATTTTTTACCTGACTTGAGCGAAGTTGAAACAAGTTTTCCAAGTCCTCAGTCTCCTGGTCCTGTTCACCCAGTCTTGAACCCTTTAGCACCAACACAAGTTTATGCTGAAGGGAACATGGCTGTGATTTCTCCTACTATCCCGGTGAACATTTCCAGGGATCCCAATATTATTGAGAATGTCTTCATCGGAGCTGAATGTTCCCGTGAAGAGATTCAGATTTACACCGAGCTCTTTAAAGAGTATAGGGATGTATTCGCTTGGTATTATGAGGAAATGCCTGGTATAGATCCATCTATTGTCCAGCATGAGATCAAGACTTATGAAAACGCTAAGCCGGTGAGGCAAAAACTTCGTCCGGTCAATCCTAGGAAGGCAGCAGCTATCAAAGCTGAAGTTGAGAAGCTGCTTAAGGCGGGATTCATTTTCCCTGTTCCTTTGACTGAATGGGTTTCAAATCCCGTTCCCGTAGATAAAAAGCAAGGAATGATTCGAGTTTGCATCGATTTCAGAGACCTAAATAAAGCATGTCCTAAAGATAATTACCCCACACCATTTATCGATCAGATCATTGACGAGTGTGCTGGTAATGAGATTTTCTCCTTCATGGACGGTTTCTCCGGATATAATCAGATTACTATCCGTCCTGAAGATCAGCATAAGACTGCCTTTATTTTTCCCTGGGGTACTTTTGCATACAAGAAGATGCCTTTTGGTCTTAAAAATGCTGGGGCTACCTTTCAACGGGCCATGTCATATGCCTTCCATGACATCAAAAAGATTATCGAGGCGTACTTGGATGATTTAGCTGCTCATTCTTTAAAGAGGATGGATCATCCTACTCACCTCCGGCAAATATTTGAAAGATGTCGTTTCTATAAGATTAGATTGAATCCGAACAAGTGCGTTTTCGCGGTTACATCCGGCCGGTTATTGGGATTCATTGTGTCTAGGGAAGGGATAAGGGTAGATCCCTTCAAGGTTGAGGCAATACTTCGGTTGCCTCCCTCGTCCTCTATCCGTCAGCTTCAAAGTCTACAAGGAAAGTCTAATTTTCTTCGGAGGTTTATCGTCAATTATGCTGAAGTTACAAAGGGATTTATGAGATTGTTGAAGAAGGGAGTTCCTTTTCTTTGGGATGACTACGCTCAACGCTCATTCGATGCTTTGAAGAAAGAATTGACCTCTGCTCCTTTATTGAGTCCACCTGATTATAGCAGGGATTTCCTTTTGTATCTGGCAGCAGCAGAATCTACTATTGGTATGGTTCTGGTTCAGGAGGATGATGCTCTTGCAGAGCATGTTATATACTACCTTAGTCGAGGCTTGGTAGGACCTGAACTCCGGTACACTCCGATAGAAAAGTTAGCTTTAGCAGCAGTTCATGCTGTGCAGCGACTCCGGCATTACATTATTCTTCGCAAAACTTATGTTTTGGCAGCTGCCAATCCATTTCAATTTGTCCTCAGTAGGCGAGTGATTGGGGGCAAATACAATAGATGGATTGTGATTTTACAGGAATTTGATCTTGAGTTTATGTCTGCCAAGTCCAAGAAATCATTAGTTTTCGCGGAATTGATCTCCGAGTTGCCCTGTGGGGAAGAGATGATCTATGATGAATCCTTTCCGAATGAACATTTGTTTCTTATCTCTTCATAGGATCCTTTCTATGGAGATATCATCGTGTATCTTCAGACTGCGAAGTTTCCCTCGACCTTTTCGAAAGATGAGCGTCGTAAGCTGCGTCACTTGGCCAAGAATTATTTGATTATTGGTGATGCTTTATACCGTCGAGGGGTTGATTCAATCCTGAGACGCTGCTTAACTCTCGAAGAAGCTGAGGCTGTGCTGAATGATTCCCACAGTGGAGCTTGTGGGGGTCATTTATCTGGGCTTGCTACAACCCAAAAAATCTTGCGTGCTGGGTACTTTTGGCCCTCGATTTTCAAGGATTGTATCGAATCGGTCAAAAAGTGTCATCCGTGTCAAGTCTATACTCGAAAAATGCGCGCTCATCCAGCTCCGCTTTTTCCAGTCATTACTGTCGGTCCCTTTACAAAGTGGGGAATTTATTATACTACTTGTAACCCGCCTTCGTCTAAAGGTCACAAGTATATTATTGTAGCAGTAGACTACTTTACGAAGTGGGTCGAGGCTATGCCTACTTTTGGGAACGATGGTGAGACTGCAGCTCTTTTTCTTTTCAACCAGGTTATCGCTCGTTTTGGTATTCCTAGAGAGATTGTCACTGATCATGGCAGTCATTTTCAGAATAGTATGATGGCTGAGTTGGCTCTCAAATTGGGTTTCCGGCAGGAGCATTCATCTCCGTATTATCCTCAAGCCAATGGGCAAGTGGAAACCGTGAATAAATCCTTGAAGACAATTCTTCAAAGGACAATTGATAAAGCTAGATCCAACTGGCATATTATGCTATATCCTGCACTTTGGGCATACAGGACGTCAGTGAAAACTGCAACTGGCTTTACTCCGTTTCAGCTAGTGCATGGGTTGGAATCCGTATTTCCCATTGAATGTGAGATTCCCTCTCTTAAGTTAGCTGTTGAACTTCTTCCTGACACTTCTAGTCTTGAAGAATGACTCCTTCATCTAGAACATCTCGATGAGCAGCGTCGAGATGCTGCCACGATGAATGAAGCGCATAAAAATCGAGTTAAAGTTCAGTACGATAAGGCGGTCAAACCCAGGGTTTTTTCGGAAGGTGACCTTGTTTTGGTCTATGCCCAAGAAAAAGATGCCCTGGGGGCAGGAAATTTTAAGTCTATGTGGTATGGCCCCTTCATCATTAAAAAATTCCTTAAGAAAGGAGCGTATACCTTGGTTGATTTTGAAGGGAACGAATTGTCGGAGCCCCGAAATGGGCTCTATTTGAAGAAGTATTATGCCTAGGCTTTGGCCTGGCATGTTGCTTTTGTATATAGTAGTTTTTGCTTTGTACATATCTGGTTGATTTTCGATCTTTGATGAGTTGGTGATGTTTTTGATCTGCTTTGGCAGGTTGTGTTGGATGTCATGAGTCATTTTGGTTTTGCCGATGGTGCTAGTAGACACACCCGGAACTTAGCTTCCGCGGCTTGGGTGCTTCATTATCCATCCGGTCAGCTGTTAGTATCAAGAGGGGTCTGCATTGGTCCTGCTTCCAATAATATAGCATAATACACTGCAGTTGTTCATCTACTCTCGGAGGCAATATCTTTGGGTGTTGATTCGTTGGTAGTTTTCTTGGACTCTCAGCTGGTGGTGTTGCAGTTGAACAATACTTATCGGGTTCGAGATCCATTTTTACTCCGGTTGTTCTTGAGGGTACGTTTGTTACAAAGATCATTTCATTTTTTAACTTTCATTCATATTCCTCGAGCTGACAATTGGTTGGCAGACTCATTAGCTAATCAGGCACTAGATTGGCATATTAATCATTCCATACAATAAAATTTAATCATCAAAAACATCATACATTTTGATACATTTATCACATCACATCAAATATCGCTGTATATATATCATCAGAGTGTTCAAAAAACTTTACAAAATTTGGATCCATAAGGTCATACAAAATTTGGGCTTATGCCCGATCATGTTCAGTCTCAAAAATATACAGTCATCTAATACATAATATCTATCTACTCCTGAGGTCCCTGCCCAGAAGTTGTGTTCCTATAGAACATGATCGCGGTGGCAACTCGGCGGAATAACCGTACCCAGTCTCGGGGCACTCCTACCACCCGTCTCTGGATGGCTTCCGGCAGATCTTCCACGGCAGCCATAGGTATTTGGTGGGTTAACCCCTCCAAGTTCCTCTGTACAGCCTGGAGGGTCCTGTCTGAATCCACTGGATCTGCTTCGCCCCTGCAACGCTTGTGGCGCGGGAAACCCTCAGGACGAACTGGTCCAATATCTGTATCATGATCATATTTACATTGTCAGTCATTATGAATCCAATCAAAAACATGTTTGTTTTTCATTTTTTCATACATATTTGAAAAAATCCAAAAAAAATTATATAAGTCAAATTTTTTTTGCAAACTTACCGACTGTGCCCCATGCTGTGCCTGGTGGAAGAACAAGATCTGGATCTCCACGAAAGTCCATCCCGGCATAGGGATAGTCGTCCACAACGATGATTTGTTCTCCCCACCAAAGGAAGAATTCATCATCGCAAGTGGTCCGGGGAACTTCACTTTCCCCTAATCTCTTCATCATGTCTGCCCAATGGGAAATTCTTGGGTCTCTCGGGCTGCTGATGGTAGAGATGACTCTGGGTCTCAATGCTGGTATCTTCTCAAAGAAGAATGTCATCAAAATTGTACCGTATCCAAAGTGTTTTGTCTTTGCTTGGCGGATTGAGGTCAATTGTTGCTTCATGTTCAGTAATAGGGCTGTGCACCAATCATATACATGAGTCAAGCATTCCACTGCTATGCTCATTTGCGTCCTGGACGCCTGATGTAGGGAGGCAGATCCTGCCACTCTACCAATGGTGAAAAGGAGGATTTTCATGTGCAAATCCCTTAAATCTTTAATTGCAATCTGAGTTCCAACTTTCTTGGAACCCTCTACGCAATACACGTGGACATAATCTTCCATGGTTAGCCCTCCCAGGGGCTTCCCGTGCAAGTCTACTGGTTCTCCCCTCCGGGAGAGTCCAGTGATAAAATATATGTCTTCCACTTCAATGCGTACTGGCATCTGATCTATCATAAAGCAGTCCTCTTCCGGTTCCCAATAATTCACGAGCATTTCTAGCAACCGGACATTGCTTTTCATATTTGGCATTTTGAAAAATTTGAGCAATCCGCAATTCCGAAGAATATTTTGCGATGCTCGATCTTGCATGACTTCTTGATCAATTGCACTATGTTCACGCTCTCTCCATGAGATTGTCATCCTGTCAAAATTCAATAAATCCTTCATTAGCCACGCATTTTTCATTTGGGCCTGCGCATACGCGGCTTTCTTTATGCACAGTCGCGTGTATACGCGACTTTACTGTTACCAACCCGCGTATGCGCAAGTCCGTGTTTTTTAGCAAGGGTTTTAATGGTGAAAATCACTAAATTTTAATTTATAAATGGACAAAATGATTTGCAAGGATGATTGAGGAGCCTACTTGACAAATTCGGTGCGATTCGACGGTCGGTTGCTTCTGATTTGACGAAAGAAGTTTTTTTCTCCAGAGCACTTTTTTCCAAATCAGCAATGTAATAATGAACCAAATATGAGGTAATTTGTCTATTTATGGCTAAAAAGTTGAAAATTTTCGCAAAAATTTGTTATGCTTATTTTTTCGATCTATCTTAAGCTGCATAACCCGGATGCTTGGAAGTGCCCAGTTTGGTATGTTTTCAGGTACATTTTGACGAATTTGAGATTTTTCCCGTTTTTGATCCATGATTACCGACTTGTCACGGCAGGTATATGATCTTCACTGGCATATAGGTTAGGGAAATCACTTTCCGTTGCATCTTGCATACTAGCCTCCATACTGATCACTTGCCATAGGGTCGATCCCATCAGGTCATGAGTATTACACCCATTTCACTCGCCGATTATTTAATCATGACTTGGTGGTAGAACCTTCCTTTACATGGGCTTCCTAGTTAGTTCCTCGCTATCACTTGTTGCCCATGCTGCGTTTTATGTAGGCTCGGGAGTCCTCTTTAGTCCCACCATGACTTATGTGTTGAAGCTTCATTCTTCTTCTTCTTCACTATCATTTTTCTGGCTATTACCCTAGAGGCTCCCTGGTGTTGTTGAGTTGTATTACTGCATTGCATATTAGCTACTTGTTTATCCTGGCCTTTAGCCGGCTTCATTTGGACTCGATGTTTAAGCCATATTTTGACCTTGACTGTCTTTACAAGTTAACCATTGCATGCACTTAGCTATCACGACTTGACACCCTTTTTACCCATGGATGGAACATTCCTTTGAGTATCGCTTACCAGTTTCCGCCACCTTGCATTGAGCATAGGATCGTTCCAATCCCAGGAACTAGTGCATCTGATTTTTGATACTCATTCTATCCATTGTACCATAGCATTCTTTTATTCTTTTTCAGGCTTATTATATGAAAAAGACAAAAAAATCAAATATAACAAAAAGAGCGGGAACGGGATGTATCTTCGTTATTTTGATGGCAGTACAGAGTCAGTTTGTCGCCCTTGAACAAAACACATATACTTATATATATTTCCTTCATTTGGGATGGTTCTAGTTTTGACCTAGGTTCAGCCTTTACCATGTTTCACTTGTCAGTTCTCCCCCGGTTGGTTATCTCTTCCAATCATATGGAGAGTTTGTTTTGCCTCCTGCAAGACAGACTTATACAGTGTCACTTTTTACTGCCATGGTCATCATGAGTCGTGCTTTTGTTCAAGGGAAGTCTAACCAGAGTCGGCCATTCTGCAGTGTCTCTTGACTCATTATTTAGTCGGCCTTCCTGGTCTGGTCAATATTTTGTTCTATCACATCAGATGTTTTGGTCTTCTGCTCGTGCTGGTTTGAGAAGGTCCCCATTGACTTCTTGCCGGCGGGTTTGTCTCTTATCGACTACGACACATTGCTCTGAGAGCAAACCTAGAGCCGCACCTTGGGCCTATTTCCATCATTGATAGGTGACCTCGTGCTCAGCATTTGATCATCATCATGGGTCTTTGACCGAGTGGTTTCCCTTGTGTTCGACGTCAGCACACATTATCACACTTGGGATTCGTGCAGTACCTTGATTTCCATTTGACCCTATCGGTGGATTTCTCGCCTCTGTGTCAGCTTTCATTATTGGTTGGTTCAGAGGGTTTCTTCCGTGCGCTAGCTTCATCTTGTGCACGTCGGAAACGGACTTCGGTTTTGGTTCCATCACTCTACTTCGTCCGATTCCTTCCAAATCTTGGCCTGCGGGTTACACTCGCGTTGGACTGATGTGGGATGCCTTAATGCCTTCCTTCCAGCAGATCTTTTCCCATCGACTCCGACTCATTGCTCTGGGAATAAGGTCTAGAGTCTTTTTGTCAGTACCTTAGGGTTTGCAGTCATCAGTGGTAGACTCTTCACTATCGATAGTGGGGATTCATCATTGCCTCCTGATTGGTAGATTCTTTCAAGTGTTCGACTTCAACTCATTTATTCGCACTTGTTAGATTGTACTGGGGCACCTTGACGCTCATTTTCATTATTGGTGGGTTGTCTCGCGTTGGTTAATGGTATACATCATTGACTGGTAATCCAACGATTTCTCACATGGTCAACCTCAGCTCATTTATTCCCATTGTGTAGAATTGTGCCATAGTGATCGGTGAAGACCTCGGGTTGCATCAGCATTTCTCGGTTCACTTTTGACAGTCCATTCAGTTTCTGCCAGTGATGCCGTCTACCCTTATATGTTGCAGTTCAGTACAACAGCATTCTATATGTTGGTTCCCGAGTTGCGTGATTGTACTGGTTGTTCCACCTCTTATGATTCGGTACTTGGAGATTCAGTTACTTATATGATCAGACATCCAGTTGCACCATCCTTGATCAGCTTTCTATATGTGATACTTGGACATTGATTCAGACTTGTATTTTCGGGCCATGCTCAGATGATTCATTGTGTACTTTCAGTTCAGCTATACTTGTATACATGTTGGATCTATTCAATACTTTCCATATGATGTATTTTTGACTGAGCATGGGTATGCCCGCCTCAGCATGAGTTGACTCTCTATTTTCTTTCATTGGTTTTTGGCAGGCTGAAATCTGGTGACGTCCTCTCTTGTCCTTGCGAAGTTCTTTCTATGTGCATAATACATTTCGGCCATCATGTACCCCTTCTGACCTCATATATTAGGGGGCATCTGTTATAGCATCATTTCTCACCTTCATATGATTCATGATTGCTTTTATGGCTTTGGGCACCCATTCCTATAGACTTGGACCAAATTCACTAAAAAACAGTGTAAAAATCCCCATACGCGGTTATGCCCAGACTTTTCCGCGTGTATACGAGAGTCCACATGCACTTTTCCGCGTATGCCATTAAAATCATTAAAAAATATATAAAAATTCCCTATTTTCGGGCTGGGTTGATGGGTACTCTGGTAGTTCAACCACCCTAGCACGTGGCCAACTGTTTCCAACTGTTGAAACTACTTTGAGGGAGTATAAAAGCCCCTCATGTGTATGGCCTAAGGGAGAGAGAGAAATTATTGATATTATACTCTGTTGGTATTCCCTATCCAAGTCTAAATTCCCGTGCCTCCTGCACTTCCCAGTTCATTACAGGAAACCCTTGTTTCCTGGAGATGCTCATCTCCCTATATGTCATCTCGTATGCACCAGTTCGGAAGGAATCTTAGTGAGGCAAGGGTGGGACGGATCCGGACGACGGTCTGCTCGAAGATCGTGGAAGGATTCAGGTGATCTCTCCACTTGTTATTTTTGTACATGCTATTTATAATACAGAAGAACCATCTTGTTCCCGAAATATATGTGTTAGTGTCCGCTTGCATATATGAGAATATTGTTATTTAAGCATTTATTATGGTTTATCTAATGTTTCATATGGATTTCACTAACATTTAGAGTAGATATATGCTGTACAACCAGTTCTTCGTGCTTGTTTCTTCTTGTCTTTTAGGTTAAGAAGGAAGGATGGTTGCTGGGGGTTTGGACCCCGCGGGATCTGCTTCAACCGTAGGACCTACGGGTAACTTCCTCGATCTACTCTATTTAGTTTTTCATGAACATGTATGGTTGTGTGAGTCCTTCTTAAGTAGCATGTCCCTGCTCTGTGGAGGTTGTAACCCAACGAACCTCTAGGTGATTTTCCAAACAAGATGATATGTTTAAGCACTTCCGAGCGAGTGATAGAGAAGTGTGAGAGAGAACAAAGGATATTACATCGGATCTGCTGTAGGTTTTGTCTCTTCATTTTTGCTGGATAATAGAAAGGAAGGACTGGCTGTTCGGGGTGGACGTAGCCCAAACTGGGTGAACCACGTATATCTGTGTCTCTCTGGTTTTATGTGTTTTGTGTGCTTGTATTTTCCACATATTTTATGTGTTTCATTGCTCTGTAATATTTAATTTTCTAATAGTATTAGTCGAGGGAACGCGATACCATACATCACTCGACATGCGTCCCAGCTCCGAATACCGCCCATTTAGCGCTGGCAGTACCTGGAGGGAGGGGGTCGAAATTTGCGCAATATTTCGCGCTCTGCCGTCCGATCTTCGTGATGAAGATCAACGACTCATGATGAGTGTGATAGACAAGAGAGATGCGGGGCAAAAATCTCGTGCTGGTCCATGTAGACGTGCACTTTTTGTCGTTTAGCCGCTATTTCAATGGTGGGGTGATATATCGGGTTAAGTCCTGATCGTTAGATATTTCGATCAGACGGTGGAGATGACCTAAGGGAAGATGAAGAGATGAAGGCATGAATAAACAAGAGGGATCGAGTTTGCGTGATGGTCGTTGATCGGATATGATCTAACGGTTAGGATTTAGTTAAGGTTGAAATAGTGGGGAGATGAAGAATAAAAAGGTTTAGAGGAAAAGAGGCCTGATGATCGTTGATCTGTAAAGATCAACGGTCATGATTCATTTATACCAATGATCGGGAAACAGGAAAATACGAAGGTGGAGGGGTTGTTGGTGGGGAAAATAAGAGGGAAAAGGGGCTTATGAAATAAGGCACGGACGAGGTTTTATGGGAAGACAAAGAGACCACGAACGCAGGGCGGAGGGGCTAACAACTTAGCACTTGGTTATAGCACTGAGGTTTTTAGGGAGAACAGGGGCTGAGTTTAAGCTCTCAGGGGCTTAATAACCCAAATGTTAAAGGACTGTTTTTAGGCTTTTCAAAAGGGATTTTGAAGCCAAACAAGGGTTCCGATAAGTGGGAAAAGAGGATTTTGACACTTTTGGAAGTTAAATGAAGGGAGGAAGGGGTTATGAAGGGAAAAAATAAATGATATGAATGGGAATATGAGGATAAAAATGGAGGAGAAGAAGATGGAAATTAGGCCATAAAAGACATTTTCCTTTATAAACAGCAAGGTATTTGAGGGTTTTATAGTGAAACAGCAATGAAGATTAATCTCGAGGATAAATAACATCATAAGACTTCAAAAAATGATAGATTTTCAAAGGAAACTATCTCTTGAAGGCTTAAGACTTATTTTAGCCATCATTTGCTTCAGTCAAAAAAATTCATCGATGGCTACTGTGTCTCCGAGGTTGAGTCCCCTTTGTACCGGTCCTTACTTCTGGTTTCCTCCTCTTTAAATCTGGATTTCAGTGCTACTGCCACTTCGTCCCATCGCGTCAATGAGTTGCGATGGTTTCTCCACCATCTTGTGGATGTAGATTGTAATGCCATGTCCATCAATGGTACTCTGCTACTTTTAGGTATCGTAGTTTCTATTTTGGCTATGAAAAGACTTACAACATTCATATCTAATAAAATTGGGTATTCCTGGATCTCGGTCTCGATCTAATTAACTCTTGCAATATTGGCACATCTCCTTTTATTTGTTTCATAGCCTCCCTGCTGCCAATCGTCCCAAGCTATTTCTAATCCTAACTCTGAGCTTTGGATGCTTCTCCAGCTTATAGAGCCTTCTGCTATCAGGTTAATGTAGTCTTCTCTTCTCCCGACAGTCATTTGGTAAAGATGGTCCAGGAGCTGAGCATCTTCCCTGTTATGTACAGTCTCTGTATATCTCGGTCCTTGGTAGGGGTCGAGTGGCTGATTGAATCTGATTTCCCCATCCTCAAAGATCATCAGTTCTTTTTTCAGATCAATTACTGCATAATTTTCAAAATCCCAATCAATTCCCAATAGTGCAGGGTACAGATCCTTATCCCCCATGATGTCAATGAATTCAAATTCCGTAAATGTCTTTACTCTTGCAATGTCAACTTCAACTTCCTCCAGTCGGCCGATGGGAACAATGCAATACTGGTTTGCCATCCAAAGTTGAATCAGAGAGTATGTCAATCTTGGCTTCCCCAATGCCTCCCAAGTTTTCCTTGGTAGGATGTTGACATCAGATCCCAAATCAAGCATGGTATCTTTAATCTGGAACCCTGCCACTTGTGTGCTCACTCAGAATTCCTTTCCCGTCCTTATTTTTTTCTCTTTATTCTCTGTACATATTTCTGGTCCACTTCTGCTGATTCTTTTGCTTCGGTTTTCTTCTTCAGCACCCCTTCTAGGTTCTGCTTTAGCCGTTCTAGCATCGGCGCGTTCTTCACAATATTCAGGAATAGATGGAACCACTCCTGGATCAAAGCTTCAGAAGTATTCTGTATTTCATTGTCTTCCTGAGTTTTCTGTAACTCGATTCCTTTTTTTCCCCCTAAGTGGAAAAACATTTCTGCTGCTTCCTGGAAAAATTGTTTTTGTCATTATGGTTTGACCAAGAGCTTTGGGGATGCTGGCCTGATCAATTTAATTGGTTCCATAGCACATGCATCCTCCCCCGTTCTTTTGCTACCCCGTGTCACTATGGCCACGTTTTGCATTGTTTGAGTTCCCATTAGCCTGGGTTCTGCATTTTCTAGATTCGCCCCCCTCTGTCTAGCTCTTTCCTCCCATCTTTTGATGAGCTCCGGGATATCTTCTGTTGCGTGTGTGTTAACCTGGCACTGCGAACACCAAGGTCTTCTAGGGAGTGGGCATTCTCTAGCTACATGTCCTTCCTGGTCGCAATTATAGCATCTTACTGGGCCTCTACCTCCTGCTCGGCCTCCTCTCATGCCTCCTCTTCTTCCCCGGGGAGCTTCGTTTACTCTGTATGATGGACGGTCCAGTCGCTCCGCCAGTGTGTCCAGTGCTCGGCACTGATCTGTGCTGTAGGTGGTTGAGGCACAAAATTCACAGTATATATTATTTGGAACATTGGATTATTTCTGTAAGATTGGACATAGGCGAGGTTGATGGCCCATACTTTTGCATATTTCATAATACTCATTGGTGGCTAGAATTTGTTGTGCAGAGAACCCTGTGTATTGTTGTTGCGGTGGATATGTCCCTTGGGTGTTTATTTGCGCGACCCCTCCTAGTGGTGGAGCCCCTTGGGCTCCTGCGGCCGATGTCCCCATGTTTTTGCCCCACAACCAGGGACATTCGGTTGCCACATGTCCCTCCACGAGACAATGCGTGCACCATACATTCGGTCTCGGTGGTCACATTGGTTGCATTTCCTTGATTTTTTCTGTTAGACTGGATATTTTATGCTGCAGACCCATTATGGAGGGGTCCTGTACCACTGATCCTACTTTAAACTCTTGCGGGTAACCTGCCATAGCTTCTAACTTCATTACCTACTCCAACGAGTCCTGCAATGTGTCGATCCTTTATTGAGTCAATGGAGTTTGGGTTAAAGGTAGTAGAGATTTAATGAACCATTCTCTCTGGTGGTTTAGATTAATTGGATAACTAAGCTTTCCGATTGCATCCTTGAATCTCCGCATCAAATCCCAAGCAGTTTCTCCTTCCCGCTGCTTGATTCCCACATCTTTGACAAGCCCTGTTGGTTTGTCTGAGGCAGTTTGAATTCCTTGATGAAATCCCTCTTTACATCAGCCATCACTGGATTTGGGTGAGCTTCCTACCATTTCATAAAACATCGTAGGGCTCTCTCCCTAAGGGTGGTCTGAAATTATATTAACTTCCCAACATCTGGTGTCTGTCGTGCCCTCCAAATGGCCTCGCAGAGGTACCAGTGTTGTTCGATGTCATCGTTCCCCTTCCCAGATAATTCTGGGTACCAGGTGAGTGATACCGCCATGTTCACTTGAATAGGTGTTACTAAAATGAAGTCGTTGGATCCTAGTTGTGAGATGGGGCCACTAGCAATCCTACTACTAGCTTGTGTTCCAATTGGAGACTGAATACTATGCAATCTACTTAATTCACGTAATCTAACAAAAATTTCACTTATGGGCTTGTAGAGCACCAGGGGAAGGTTGGGACTAGAGCTACTTGAACTGTGGGGACTAGGACTACGTTAAGATATGGATGCCGACCTTTATTGAAATAGTTGCTCCATTGCAACGTGCATCTCCACATCGGACACCTCCTCTGGGCACGCGTCTGTACCTTCTCCATCATACTTCCTTCCTTTCTCCATCTGGGTTGGACTCCTATACACCTGTCGCACTTCTTTCATGGTCCCTCCTATATCATGGGGACACACCTGGCCTTCCATTCCCTTCGTCATCTGAGGCACCTCCTCTTCGTTCTTTCGAATGCTTTCCTGTCTTTTCAAATCCTTCGTCACCCTCTCTCGCCACCTTTCTGCAATCTGTGCCCTCCAATGTGCTCGTTGCTCCATGAGCCTGTTGGCGGTCTCGACATCCATACTCCTACTCCCCCTTCTCATGGTTCTTGTAACATATCTCCCTTAGTCCCTTCCCTCGACACTGGAGGGTTTACGCTTCCATCTCTGCTTTTTGGAATCCCATCAGTCCTTCGTCTACCATCAATGCCTTGATCCACAAGGGAATATCCTTCAGCAGCTTCCCTCTTAACCCAGATCTGAAGGTATCCTCTGCTCTTGAGAAATACTGGTAGCAATCAACTACAAACTCTACTATATATCCGTCCAAGGTAGATTCCACCCAAAAATATACAAATTTCTAAGTTAAGCTTCGTGTTTAACCAATGAAGGGCCACTGCATCTTCGTGCGCCCACTTATGTATCGATCTTCCATGACTTTTCTCGATTATCTTCGTTGGTCTCCAGCTGCATTAGACAAATTTCTAGTTAAGCTTCCTGTGGTGTTTAACCAATGAAGGGCCACTCGTGATCTTCGCGGCGCCCACTTGCGATTGATCTTCCATGATCTTTCCTCGATGATCTTGGAATCAAGCTTCGTTGAGTCTCAAATCTGCATTTTTCTTATACATCTTCCTAGACCTTTTTCATTCACCCGAGCCTTCCAAGTTGTCAATATCATTGTATATTAATTGCAAAAGAGCATCTAAAATGGTTTTTAACTATATTTTGTGTCTGTTGTTTGATTTAGATTTTTGCTCATTTAGCTGCGGAATCTTGCCACTTTCCGCAGCTGCTGCAACTTTCCGCAGCCATTTTGTGAAAGTATATGTTACAGGTGTCTTCAGGAAAAACAAGCCACATGGGCAAGTCAGAAATGATGTGGACATGGATCGTGTCCTATTGGCTCGAGCAAATTCACCTAAGGAGGCTGCGGTCAAAGGTGGCCAAGTGGAAGTCAACCGTAGAGTCCCATGGTGACAAGACTCTGTTTCTCGTCACGTGAATATTTATATGGCCGTTTCTGAATTGCGGGAGACAAATCAACACCTGTACATGGCTCCATAAGCCGAATTCAACATCCACTCTTCATATATTTACTCCTCAACGCGGCCATGATCCTAGATCTCTGGACGTAATGGTTTACGTGTTCTCTATTAGCACAAACTTTAGGGAATTAGTTATGTTACCTTTGTTATAAATAACGCGTTTGCATACGCACATTAGATTAGCCTCCAAATAGTTCTGTAATGTAATTACGTTGCCACTATGCCGTAATATCACCTTTCTGTTATGACTGCATTTTAATATATAAGAAGACTCTGTTTCCAAGCGTAATTCGTACTTGAAAGCTGTTGCCAAGGCTGGTGTAGAGGGCCCCTGCACACGCTGAGGTTTTGTACATTATTGTATAGTTCTTGTTTTATTTCTTTAAGCTCATTGTGCCATAAGTCATTCATGTGTTTATACATTACATCTTTCATGGTATTTATGCTTCATTTCTGTTGATAATCTTTCATGCTTTACATCTTACTTCTGTCCATAATCTTTCATGTTTTATGTTGTTGTTAACTGATCAGTGTTCCTGTTTTAGATTACAAATAGGCAGCCCGGGAATTTGCATAACTTTTTGACTAATGACATGGAATTAATATTGTTTTGCTGCTAATTTTCTTCTCTTAGTTTCTGTTTAATTTCAGTACTGCTTTGTTTATTTCAGTCTTGCTCATTTGCTTCAGTAGTTAAGATTTAGATATATTAAATTTCTCATGACATCTTCAGGTACCTCCGAAAGCCATAGCTGGACTAATGGCGAGGGATTGAATTATGAATGTGTAGTTTGATATTAGTTTACTTTCTGCAAATTAGAAATATTAAATTGCTCATGACATCTTCAGTTACCTCCGAAAGCCATAGCTAGACTAATGGCGAGGGATTGAATTATGAATGTGTAGTTTGATATTAGTTTACTTTCTGCAAGTTAGATATCGGGTTACTCAAGTTGTTTATGGTTACCTCCGAAAACCATAGCTGGACTAATGGTGAGGGATGAGAAGATAGGTTGATGTAATTTGATTTAGATTTACTTTGTTGCAACTTTTGAATTTCTTTAAGCATAGTTTCTTTTGTGTTTGAACAGCAGCAAGAATAATGAGTTTCATGATCAGTAGTTCATTGTTTGTTTGACTAGAGTAGTGATGCAATTTCATTTTCTTTAATTTCATTTTCTTTGAAGAATTAATTTTTTCATTGTGTGTTTTTAAAATTCTTTTAAAGTTTGGAAAATCATTAGAAAGACATTGTTGTCTTGAATATTTGTCTCCATACTTGTCTTTTAGAATTTCATAAAAAATCCAAAAACGACCAAAAAGTAAGAGATAGGTTATCTTGCACATATAGTGCACCACACTTCGTCAGCTTACGAATCCCGGATTGAAAAATTAAATGTAGCAATTTAGGACACACTAAATTGACCAAACATTTTGGCGCCGTTGCCGAGGAAGTGTAACTAGGTAGCCAATTTCTTAAAAAAAAAAACAAAATAATAAAAGAAGGGAAAAATTGATAATTTCTTGAAGTATGCTCTCCTCTTGCACCTAGTGTGATCTGGAGGATCAGAAAAGAGAATTATTGGTTTAGTAATTTCTTAAGTATGCTCTCTTCTTGCACCTAGTGTGACCTGGAAGATCAGAAAGAGAATTATTATCCCTACTTAAAAAAAAAAAAATGGCATGCATAGAGCAAGAGATTCTAGGGGAAGGTTTATAGCTAAAGCCAAGAGTTTGATTTTCACAACTCCATCTTCTTCAAGGCATAGACAAGAATCACCACCATCTACCCCTAGCCTTAAGATTTTTGGAATTCAAGGAGCAGCTGAATTAGAGGATTCTCCTATACCACCTACTAAATCTCATTTAGAAAAGGAAGAGACTCCCTCTCATCCTCCCTTGATAGAATAACCAGAGGACTTTGAGGACTCTAAAGAAACTATCATGGCAAAGGAAATAATAGATGGATTTGGAGGTAGAGGTAGAGGTAGAGGAGGAGGAAACAATGGAGACAACAATGGTGAAGGTAATAATGGAAGAAATAGGGAAGGAGACAACTTGTTTGGATTCCCTATAGTTGATGAGGAAACTCATACAATGATGAAAAATATCTCACCATCTGTCCTTCCTAACTTTTATGGATTGCGAAGTGAGGATCCTGAAACATTTCTGTTTGAGTTTGAAGTCGTGTGCCGAACCTATGACTATATGGAAGACTCTCAAAAACTCAAACTGTTTCCTTCAACATTGAAGGGAGTTGCTTTGAAATGGTTCATGGGATTAGCCACTCAATCTATTAGGACTTGGAATGATATGAAACAAACATTTTTGGATATATACTTGGACTATTGTATGCCCACCAATCACAAGGATGAGGTATTCAAAATGATGCAAAAAGAAGATGAAAATTTGGAAGATTTACTTGAAAGATTTCAATACAAATTGAAAAGAGCAAAGATGAGAAACTTAGATGATGAAACCTTGAAAGCCCTCATATTAAAAGCCATTAGAGATGAATGGATAGATATTTTAAACATGATGGGGAAAGGAGACATTTCTCAACTCCCACTTCGTGATATAACAGAACTATGTGTCCATCTCTCAAGAGGAAAATCTAAAACAGAAAAAGGGCCTAGGGATCCTTCTCTTATTAGGGCTAACAAATCTGCAACTGGATCAGTAAGTAGGGCAGAGATTGGTAATATGCTTGATGAATTCAAAACTGATATCTTAGGGAGCCTTAGTGAACAACTTGACACCCTTAAAATCCAAAACAAGCAGAAAGCAGAAACATATGCTTTAGCCATCTTTTGTCCGAAATGTAGGAAGAAACATGCTTTAAGGGAATGTCCCTTGGATGAAAAAGTTGTAGAAACATGTATGATTTTCTCAGAGAATCATGAGATCAAGGATTGTCCTTCAATTCCTGGACTCAAAGTTGTTTTTCAAGAAGACCCAAATTCAGTAGAATCTCTCTGTTTTGTTGCAAGAAGACCTTGGCAGGGACAATAAACTCAAGGGTTTAACAACCCTATGAATCTTCAAACCCCACCAAATTGGAATCCTTGGCAACAACCTTGGCCCCAACATCAAAATCCATATCAGCCATGGGTACAAGGGATGAAAAATCCTTATGGGAGATTTTCTCAATTTTATCAATATCCTCCATCTTTTCAAAATCAACAAGCTCCACAACTTCCAAACCCAAATCCACAACTTTCATTGCCATTTCCACAACAACAACCTTCTCAACAAAATCCAAATCCTCAACTCATGCTCCCATACCAACAAAAGACAAATCAACTTCCAGCTCAGCCATTGCCAAATCCTAAAAATAAAAATCCTCAGAATACTTACATGGTAGAAGGACAACAATTTCCTACCTATATGATTGTTCCTCTCAATGATGTACAACTCAGATCTGGTAGAGTTTTAGAAAAACCTTCTATAGATGACCTAGAACAGGATACCTCTGAGGAGGACTCTCTTGAAGCCAATAAGGGTTCTGAAGAAGTATCTCTTCAAAACTCAAATATTCAAAAAGAAAAAGAAAATTTAACACCCACAACTCCTATAGTTGAGCAACCTGCATCTTCATCTACACCTCCTTTTCCTGAAAGACTACAAATTGATAAGGGGGTGGAAAAACAAATCTTGTTGCCTAACTATGATTTTCTAGATGAATTGAAGAATTTTTGTATCAAGATTCCCTTGCTACAAGCCATTCGAGAGATTCCTATTCTAGCAAAAATAATAAAGGAGTTGAGTTTCAAAATACCAGGAAGGAAACTAAAAGACACAAGAAGAATCCACCTGGTAGGAAAAATTGCAGATATCATGATGGGAAAAATTACCATGCAGAAGTATGTAGATCCAAGAAGTCCAATTGTCAAGACACATATAAATGGGATAGAAATTCCAAACACATTGATTGACTTAGGGGTTGCTATTAACATTATGAGTAGACAGACTATGGACCAGCTAAAACTTCCTAACCTTCTTTTTACACCTACATTACTGCAACTTGCAGATCGATCAATTATTAAACCAGATGGTGTATTAGAAGATATTTCAGTCTCCTTAGATTCTTGGGAATATCCGGTAGATTTTATGGTTTTGACTCCCAAGAGTAATCTAGGAGGGCACCCACTTATCTTAGGAAGACCTTGGCTAGCCACAACTGATGCTTTTATTAGTTGTAGATCTGGGGATATGTACATTTCTAATGGTAATTCAACAAAGAAATTCAATTTGTATCCTCCAGCAAAAGCAATCACAGAATTAGGAGACAATGAATGGGTTGATGATGAGGACACTATACAACCTGTCTTTACCATTTCTGAAATCAGTGAGGATAGTCAAATTCTGAACACATTAGAAAATTTCGAGACATCTTCAGAATATGACCCCACACAATTTCAGTTGGAATCTGACATAGAATATTTATCATCAAGACAAATGTCTCTTTACTCTATGGAAGAGTTTGGTAGTTCTACCATTGAGATTTTTCCAGGAAAACATTGAATATCAACAAACATTTGGAAAAGTCACAACAAGAAGAACTAACCAAAATCTTGCAAAAACATTCTACTGCATTTGCATGGGAGTATACTGACATGAAAGGTATTGATCCTAAGACTTGTATCCATCATATCTATATTGAGGAAAACAATAGACCAATCAGACAACCTCAAAGAAGGATGAATCCAAATCTTAGGGAGATAGTGAAAGAAGAGCTCCAAAAACTACTCAATGTAAACTTCATTTATCCAATTTTTAGCTGATGGGTTTCTCCTTTGGTTATAGTACCTAAAAAGAATGGTAAATGGAGGGTATGCATTGATTACAAGGAATTGAACAAAGCAACTTTAAAGGATCACTTTCCTTTTCCTTTTATTGATCAAGTTTTAGATACATTAGCAGGTAAAAAGTACTTTTCATTCCTAGATGGGTTTAGTGGTTACAATCAAATTCAGTGCTTACACAGTCAAGATAAGACCACATTTACTTGTCCATGGTGAAATTTTTCCTATCGAGTGCTTCCTTTTAGGTTATGTAATGCACCCGCAACATTCCAAAGAGCAGTACTAGGAATTTTTTTTGATCTAATCCATGATTATGTAGAGGTTTATATGGATGATTTTACAGTTTATGGTAATTCATTTGAAGAGGCATTAGAAAATTTGGAAAAAATCCTTATAAGATGTAAAAAACAAACCTTTCATTAAGCCATGAAAAATGCTTTATGATGTTTACTGAAGGTATTGTTTTGGGGCATCATATTTCAGGAGATGGGATTAAGGTTGATAGATCAAAAGTTGAAGTCATCTCAAGTTACCTATTCCAAATTGTCAAAGAGATGTTAGAAGTTTTAAGTTCTTGGTTACTATAGGGTATAGAAAACTTCACTAAAGTCACATCTCCACTCTTCAAATTGCTTACAAAAAACTATGAATTTAAATGGGATCTACGATTGTGTCGGCTTTTGAAACTTTGAAAACAAAAATATACGAAACACCTATCTTGAGAGGACCAAATTGGAAACTCCCTTTCCATATTTCTACGAGGATGTGAATGCGCTCACAAGGCTGTGTTGGAGTCCAAATATTTAGTTCCTTATGCCATTTATTATACCGGTAAAAATTTGACTCCACAGGTTGAATTATCTTAGCCAGTAAAAGAGTTTTTAGCTGTTGTTCATGCAATTAATAAGTTTAGACATTACATAACAGGCTATGAAGCTTTTATTCATACTGACCATTCTGCAATTAGATATTTAATGAATAAACCTGTTACTAATGGAAGAGTGACAAGATGGCTCTTAATTTTGCAAGAATTCAATATTATTGTGTTAGATAGACCAGGAAAACAGAATACAGTAGTTGATTTCTTGTCTAGAATTGAGGATTACTAAAGAAGATTCTCCTGTAGACGATAAGTTTCCTGATGAATACTTTTTTGCAGTAACTATTAAGACTCCTTGGTATGCAGATATTGCTAACTATTTGGTTACAGGGAAACTACCTTCACATTTATTCCCAAGTGAAAAACGAAAAATTATTCAGGAGAGTTCAAAATATTCATGGATTTCTAACGAATTGTTTAAAACGGGGCCGGATCTTGTGATCGGAAGATGTGTCGGGGAAGAGAAGATGTGTCGGGAAAAATGAAATGTACGATATTCTTAAGGCATTTCATGATGAACCATGCGGACACTTTGCAAACAAAAGGACGGCCTATATAATCAAATCCCTCTCTTTAGGATATTATTGGCCTTCCCTCTTCAAAGATGCAAAACAATATGTCAAAAGGTGTGTGACTGCCAAAGAGTAGGGAAACCTACCCTTTCAAATGAAATTCCATTGCAAACATAGGTACTCATTGAACCCTTTGAAAAATGGGCTTTAGATTTCATTGGACACAAGTAATCCTGCTCTAAGCAAAAGAAGTATATATTGGTTTGCGGTTATGTTACTAAATGGGTAGAAGCCAAAGCATTAGTGTCTGCTACTGAAAATTCAGTTGTTAATTTTCTTTATTAGGATATTTTTACTCGCTTTGGTGTTCCAAGAGAAATTGTGACAGATCAGGGAAGCCAATTCACATCCAACTTGGTGGAGAAGCTGATGGAAGAATACAAAATCAAACGCAGAAGATCTACTCCTTACCATCCACAAGCAAATGGTCAAGTGGAGTCCACAAACAAAGTTCTTGAAAGTATCATCACCAAGACTGTTCATCTACACAGAAGAGATTGGGCAGAAAGGCTCCCAGAAGCCTTGTGGGCCTATGAGAACTACATGGAGAAATACAACGGGACATTCTCCCTATGAACTTGTTTATGGGAAGAAGTCTTGCTCTCCATTGAGTTCCAGGTCAAGACCTTCCAAGATAACATCCCGAGTTGGGGATAGACTTATCAAAGCAAAAGCTTTATAGAATAGGCGGTTGAATGAGCTAGATGAAATCGAGGAAAAGGGACTATTCTAGAGGCCGATCTAGTATGGGATCAAAGAGCTAAATGGCATGACAAGTACATCAAAGAGAAGAAGTTTCCAAGAAGGATATTGGGCATTGTTATTTGATTCCAAGTTTAAAGATTTTCAAGGAAAATTTCAGACTCATTGGCTTGGGCCATATGAGATTGACAAGATCTTTAGCAATGGAGCGGTAAGAATCAAGACCATTGATGAGTTTCAAACTCCTCTTATTGTGAATGGCCACAGATTGAAATTTTATCATAAGACACTCTCAAAAGAGAATTTTGTTAAAGTGTTTCAAGAGAATTCTGCAATCAGGCTGGTACAGAAGAATTCTTCTTCTCCACTAGCCTAGCTTTTGTTCTTTTCAATTAAAAAAATAAAAAATAAAAATAAAAAAAAATTGTATAAGCCTGAAAACCAATCACTGATTGGTAGTCTTATACAGAAAATATAGGGTGAAAATCAAGAACACCTGACACTCTATATTTTCCAAAAAAAAATCTCTCTTTCATTTTACAAAGTTTTGTGACCATCCACTCCATTATATTCCAATTCATCCCACTTCATTTTCACTCCACTTCATTCCATTTCACTTCATTTTATTCCATTTCATCAATAAAATTATTTTTCATGACCATTTCCATCTTTGGTCATTTGTCATCCACGTTCATGTTTATTCATCCAAATAATAGATGTATGAATTTCGCGGTGACATCTGTTTTGCAGTGACACCGATTTCCGCGACCCCGAGGAAACGGTCAAAACAACTACGTTTTGAAAAAGAATGTACAGTTAGATGTTATTTCCATAATCATGAAATTAAATGCAGGTGAGAGGATCAATTATGAAGATATGGAGCATTCAAGACACCAATGAAGAGCAACTAGTTGAAGACCAAGGAAAAGGCAAAAGATTCCAATGTATGAGTAAAATTCATTTCAAATAGCATTGAAAAACACATTTTTATATAGTTCTAAACCATAAGCTCCAACCATTATGTGCAATGATTATATTGACAACTTCCGTAACCCTTTCACGATCTCCATATGATCCTCCCACATTCATTCTCAAACGATTCCATAATTAAACCCCTGATCTTCACTCATATTCTGATATTCCACCGGTGACAACGAGACGTAATTGATTTGACTAAGGACTCTTATAGCCGCATAAATCCATAGCCGTTGTTTAAACGTGCTCACATTTATTTCGCAGCCACCAAATTTCAAAACACTGCCGGATGTGTTATACTCCTCCTATTGTTCTGTTAATCTCACAGTCGTGTCTCTGTCGTGCTCACGAAACCCCTCTCTGTTCTGCCTCACTCCATTTCGTTCTTTGTTACGCTACAGCCTGTATATCCACTCTTTGATATCTACCTACAGTCATTGTGCTCATCTCTGTGAATTCAGCCATTCTATTTCCATTAAACCCTCACGCAGGCAAATTTGTGAAAAGCAGAAAGAAGAATGGGTAAATTTCTAAGAGCAGAACCGAAAGGACCTAAGTTCATGGAGGGATATCCGCAAGTCAGGGATATATTGAAGAAAGAAAAGTGGCTGTGGTTTATCCAAAAGTTCAGAGGTTATCATAAAGAAGTGACAAAAGAATTTGCAAGGTCGTTCAATGGCTTGGAAGTAGAGATTGGAGACCTTAAGTTTGCGGTGAATGAGGCATCTATAGCAACTGCCACGGAACTTCCTCAAGGGGGTGAGCGTTGGTTTAAGAATAAAAGCATTAGTGATGAAGCTTGGAGAATAATCTTACAAAACCAAGGTATGGACATAACTATTTTTAAAAGAGGAATTCATGTTCATGCATTGAAAGAGGAATGGGCTACATTGCTGCCAGTTGTTCAAAAATTCATTACTTGTGAAGGCCGTTTTGGGTCCATGTATATGTACCATACCAGGTTGCTGATGAATTTTCTAGATAATCAAACTCTCAATCTCCCATATTTTCTATTAAATAGTTTGAAGAAAATGTACGCTGTTATTTGCTCAGAAACATTTAGGGGATGTAGAACCACATCTATATCACCACGGTCTTGTAAAAATTTTGATTGAAAAAGAGTTGAAGGAGAAGAAGGACACATGGGAACAATTTTTGATTAGAAATTTCTTTGAGGAACCTCAGGAAATTATTGAAGGTAGCACAACAAGAAGGAGTAGGAGAAAAATAATAAATGATGAAACTCAAATTAGTCCTACTCAAGAAATTCCTGAAGGTAGCACATCAAGAAGGAGTAGGATAAAAAGAACAAATGATGAAATTCAAAATACTCCTACTACTACAATTGAAAGAACCGATAGGGAAGAGAGACTATCAAAGAGGAAGAAGAGAGAAACCAAGGGTAAAAAGCCAATAACATCAAAAGAGAGAAAACGTATTGAGGCTATACATCAAACCCCTTCTTCCGAAGAAGAAGATCATCAAGTGCTATTTGAAAGATTAGTTTATCTTCAAAAACAATCATCTATGGCCAAGAAGACAGAGAAAGGAAAACAAAAGCAAAAGGACAGTGGTCCACAGCGTGTGAGAAGAAGTTCCAGACTTAGGGGGAAATTGAGGAAAACGCAAATGAAGGGACCCCATTTCATTGATTTGGGAGAAGAAACATCTGAACAATCCCCATCTGACCATAGTCCATCTCACTCTGAGTCAGTTAGTGAACCTGGTTCATTTCATTCTCAGTCATACATTGAGCAAAGTCCATCCTATTCACATCCAGATGTTGATGTGAGCCCTTCTCAGCTAGATTTTGAGGACAACTCTCCTTCACGACATTTTGGCCAATAAAAATGACACCTGATATAGACCCCAAGCAGCAAGAAGTATATGATTATATAGAATATTTGGAAAAAGCAGCTACAGGTCCCAGTACTTCGTCCATTCAGCCTCACACAATACAAGATGATCTAGTCCAATCACTGAAACAAGAATTCTTTGAGCTAGAGATTTTAAATAGACACATTAAAAATGAAAATGAGACATTGAAGGAACAAAGTAAATTGGACAAAATCATTCATGATAATACCATGCTACATCTGGGACTATGGCAGAAAAAGAACAAGAAATTGAAGAGGGAATGCCAGAAGTTAAGCAGAGCACTGATTAATATCAAATTCAGATGCTTGATGAAAAATCCCAAGATGTTAGCAGCACCAAGGAAGAGGAGGAGAGGACTGGATGTATTGGCTGAAGTGTCAAGGAATATGAATTGAAGAAGGATTATCAAAATTTTGGTTTCATGAGGACATGCAACACCTTCACGGTGGGGGTATGTTGAGTCTCAAATCTGCATCTTTCCTACACACCTTTCTAGACCTTTTTCATTCACCTGAGCCTTCTAAGTTGTCAATATCATTGCATATCAATTGTAAAAGAGCATCTAAAATGGTTTTTAACTATGTTTTGTGTCTGCTGTTTGATTTAGATTTTTTCTCATTTAGCTGCGGAATCTTGCCACTTTCCTTGTTGCTACAACTTTTACGCCAAACCATTTTGTGAAACTCTATGTTACAGGTGTCTTCAGGAGAAACGAGCCACATGGACAAGTCAGAAATGACGTGGACATGGATCGTGTCCTATTGGCTCAAGCAAATTCATCTAGGGAGGCTGCAGTCAAAGGTGGCCAAATGGAAGTCAACCGTAGAGTTCCATGGTGACAGGACTCTGTTTCGTGTCACGTGGAGATCTATATGGCCGTTTTTGAATTGCGGAAGACAAATCAACATCTGTACATGGCCACATAGCCGAATTCAAACATCCACTCCTCATAGATTTACTCTCCAACGTGGCCATGATCCTAGATCTTTGGACGTAATGGTTTACGTGTTCTCCATCGGCATAAACTTCAGGGAATTAGTTATATTTCCTTTGTTATGAATAACGCGTTTGCATATGCATATTAGATTAGTCTCTGTTAGTCTCCATTAGCTTCAGAGAGCTCTGTAATGTAATTACGTTGCCACTGTGCCGTAATATCACCTTTCTGTTATGACTGCATTTTAATATATAAGAAGACTCTGTTTCCAAACGTAATTCGTACTTGAAGATTGTTGCCAAGGCTGGTGTAGAGGGCCCCTGCACTCGCCAAGGTTATGTGCATTATTGTATAGTTCTTGTTTTATTTCTTTAAATTTCATTGTGCCATAATCCATTCACATGTTTATACATTTCATCTTTCATGGTATATATGCTTCATTTCTGTTTATAATCTTTCATACTTTCCATTTTACTTCTGTCTTTCATGTTTTATGTTATTAATCACTGATTAGTGTTCTTGTTTCAGGTTATAAATAGGCAGCCTGGGCATTTGCATAACTTTTTGACTAATGACATGGAATTAATATTGTTCTGCTGCTAATTTTCTTTTCTTAGTTTCTGTTTAATTTCAGTATTGCTTTGTTTATTTCGGTTTCTCATTGGCTTCTTGAATTTTAGTTTAGATATATTAAATTGCTCATAACATCTTGATTACTCAGAAACCACAATTTGGTCCATGGTGAGGATTGAATTATGAATGTGGTTTTGATATTAGTTTCTTTACGCAAGTTAGATATATTAAATTGCTCATAACATCTTGATTTGCCTCCAAAGCCCTAGTGGGTAGTGGTGAGGATTGAATTATGGATGTGGTTTTGATATTAGTTTACCTTCTGCAAGTTAGATATATTAAATTTCTCATGACATTTTCAGTTACCTCCGAAAGCCACAGCTGGACTGATGGTGAGGGATTGAATTATGAATGTGTAGTTTGATATTAGTTTACTTTCTGCAAGTTAGATATCAGGTTACTCAAGTTGTTTATGGTTACCTCCGAAAATCATAGTTGGACTAATGATGAGGGATCAGAAGATAGGTTGATGTAATTTGATTTAGATTTACTTTGTTGCAACTTTTGGATTTCTTTCAGCATAATTTATTTTGTGTTTAGACAGCAGCAAGGATAGTTTGGTTTTCATGCTCAATAGTTCACTGTTTTGCTTCATTAGACTAGCAGCACATTTTCCTTTCAACATCACATTTTCATTTCCTTTCAAGTTTTGTCATTGTATGTTTCAAATTACTTTTTAAGTTTCAAGTTGGAAAATCATTATAGAGGATATCATTTCCTTGAACAATCATAACCATACTTGTTTTAGAATTTCCATCTCACATTAGAAAACCAAAAACGACAAAAAGTTAAGAAATAGGTTATCTTGCACATATAGTGTGCCGCACTTCATCAGCTTACGAATCCCGGATTGACAAATTAAATGCAGCAATTTAGGACACACTAAATTTACCAAACAGTCAGGTCAAAAAGCAGTCCCATTCGGTCATAAGGTCAAAATCATGAAAATTGGTCATTTCACCATAAACTTCATCTTTTGAAGCAGTATTGATAGTCAAATTTATTCAAAAATTTCAAGTTCTAAACTATCATTTATGAGTAAGTGGCATTTTTTTTACCATCGTTGTCTCTCAGTTGTGCTTGGAAAGCTCATTTCCCTCTCCTAGGGTTTTGAGGGCATTTTTCTTGGTCTCATAACTTCCATGGTTAAATAATCAACAAGAATTGTATCCCGATACTCTTACACCTTCCCCTATCCTTAACATACCTTCCTAAACACTTCCCATCACTCATATCCCTCAAAATCATCATTTTTCCACAAACCCTAGCCTATTGCTACAATTTGAAATTTTTTGAGACTAGGCATGTGTTTTTCCATTTTTAACCCCTTCCCCTCACTCAATCCTTGAAATTTCACTTTTCCCTACTCTCTAACATATATCCCTATCCACCAAAATTTTCCCAAGAATTTAGACACCCCCTAACCCCTTCATTCCCCTCCCTCTACAAGGTAGTCCTAAAATCCCCTGTTTTGCTAACACCAAACCCTAATTTCCTTTCCTAATGAGCTAGGGTTTGCTATGGAATAAGAGATATCTAAGTAGAGGAGGCATAAGGGAGGTCATTTTAGCAAGTATTAACCCATCACAACTCATAAACATCATGCCTCCATCATTTTTCAAGAAATCATTCTAAGGGACAAATCATTTGCCACACACAGGGCCAGTATCGCTTGAAACTATGTTTCTGACCAAGCAGAGATGAATTTGAAAAAGTTTAAAGAGTGTTTTGTCCATAATAGGTGAAGGAAGAAAAAGCTCCTTTTTTTTTTACACAGGTATCATGTTTTTTGATAAATGTTAAAAATGCAGGTGCTACATGAGGTTTGCTGCATTTCTGGAGTGACCTTGGGAAAATCAAGTTTTATCCTAGATGGAGTGTCCAAATGGCTTGGTGGATGATTCAAATGATAAATGGATAGAGAGAAATTTCCAATTAGATATAATGAGCTAAATTTGGATTTGAGGAAGGCCTCCAAAAAAAAATTTCACCAACACTCTTCATTTCTGCACCCTCATTCAGCACGTTTTGACCAGTGTTGGGAAAATCAACTTTTGACAAGGCAAATAAACTCAAAATAGAAAAAAAAAGATCTATCTAGAAAGTAGATAGGATAATCTTTCCAACGATCTATCCTGGTCCCAATTTGGACACAAGGAAGGCCTCCAAATGAGGTTTGAAAAAAGGTGTTGCAATGGCGTTGCGCGTTTGGAAGATGGCACTGCGCATTTACTAGTCTTGGGAGAACAGGTTTTTGACAGTGCATATGGAACCCATTCTAGACAATAGAGGCATATTTGGAAACTAGAATCAAATACCTTTCCAATGAGCTATCATGGAGCTTATTTGGACACCGGGAAGGCATCAAAACATTGCTTTCAAAAGGGGTTATTTTTCCTGTCATGGCGCTGCACGTTTACCAAGAAAATGCAGTTTTCATTATCTTGAGCATATTTTGACTTTTTGACTTCTTACTTGGGAAAATGGAGAAATTACTGATGGAAATGGTCATGGTGAATGTAAATGTAATGTTTTGACTTTCATATAAGGTAGATACATTAGGTAAGTCATTGGTTGAGGTTAAATAAATCAGTTTCCTCTCTTTTAGAGGCAAGTTGTTGGGTCTTCCTAGTTTTCATTTTCTTTTCTGGGATTAGGTGAAATTGATCCTCATCTCATGGATTCGACCCCCTGAGGCTAGGGAGAGTGGTTTTGAGGTCTATATCATGTATTTTCTCTGTCAATTGTAATGTTTGACTTCACTTGGAGCTTTGGCATCTCAAGAGACATTTTGTATCAATTTGGCTTTGGACTTTAATGATAAATTTGTAGCTATTTCTTCGAGATCCATGTGGTATGCAGTGTTTGACATAGTTTCTTCTTTGTGATCATTTTTATGAATGTATTGTAGCTCATAAACCATTTTCATGTCTATGATATGCTTAATTTCAAGTTGAAAAGAAGAATTCATGTTTCATGCTCTGTTTTGGGAAATTTGGCATAATTTGTTTATTTTCTTCAGTTTAGGGAGAATTAATTCCAGATGCTCTTCCTAACTCCTCACCATTATATTCACCTCGCCATAATCATCTTTTAATTTCAAACCTTCTACCTACCTTGCCCTTTAGAACCCCTGCATATTTTGACCTAATTTCCTTGCCCTAACTGTTTGACTTCTCTTGATGCAGCAAAACCCTAAGCAATCAAAATCAAAACCCTGAGCTACTATACCTAGCCTAAAATATTCTTTCCTTAGTCATTTTGGCTGTGACCTATACAGAGAGATCCCTCTCCTAGCCTAGTAGGGCTAACTACTTGGCTAAGCGTGGTTTGAGGTTACCTCGAGATTGCCTCTCTTAGCCTGAGGTTCAATCTGAGTGATAAAATTTTGGCGACTCCACTGGGGGTGAAAAAGTAATATCATATCTTCCCTGGGAAAGAACGACAAAGTTCAGATCTGATTGTTGATGATGCACAGCGATCAAATGCATATGAAGGCTGAAATCATCCACCTGGAAACTCCACACATTTCAGGTTGATCAAAGACTCCACTGGCAGAAGAATCCAAAATCAACACTTCATGGTGACTCCACTACATGAATATCAGTAGCTTCAAGTTTTTTCAAGATGGAGACTGTTGCAAGAAGGTATGCTCCCATGAGCTGAGATCACATTCTAGGTTTCCCAAATAAAATGTATAAGGTTGATTAGCAAAGGAATTTGCCTATGTTCAAAAATGTGAAAGGTAATGATGTTGCTCTTCATCTAGTGAGATTGCACATGCATGTGCGTAGATTAAAGATTGATTTTCCTGAAGACTGCTTGATGAAGATATTCATGGCCACTCTAGAAGATGAAGCTCGATCCTTGTATGAAAGTTTGCCGCTTGCTTGTATTTACTGTTTAAAGGATTTTCATACCATATTCTTTGAAAGGTATAAAGAATCTTGTCCATCCTTAAAATTAGTTCAGAACTGTTGTAAACATGTTGATAGTTTTATTGAAAATCTTGAGAATTTTATGGAGATGATGAATTCATGGATGATGAGATCATGGAAGCCGTGTATGAAATTCCATTTTAGCAGCATAAAGAAATCTTAGAGGATACTTATCAATATGCTTAGGAAAGTTTGCAGCATGTTGAAGATCCTTATACAATAGAAGATGGTATGCAGAAAAATGAAGTTACAATCTCAAATTGTGGTAAAGTCAAGCTGACTGATCCAAATCTAGATTCAAATTGTGATGATGAAGAGTATGTTGTTCCAGATCCCATGAAGGAGAGCTCTATTGTTGAGGTCACGTCGAATGAAGAAAACAGATTTATAGACCTAAGTGTTCTTAGCCCATTAGAACAAAGTCTTCATGAGGAGGTAATCCATTCCCTTTATGAAAAACAAGATGAGATCTTTGTTCAAGTAAGTGAAAAATGTTCTTTGGATGAATTTGTGGTAGATGATAGAAATGTCAGTTTTGGGTTTCACGAAAAATATGAAGTTTTCCCTCTTATGACTAATGAGTTTGATAACAAACATGACAATTTGGTTGCCATGTCATATGAAGATGATCAACAATCTATTCAAATTACAGAGGACCAGAGCATTGAGGACTGTCATTCAGACTTTTATTCTCATGTCTCATGCTTTGAATTGTTTTTTTAAGAAGAAATCTTCTCACCTACTTGTTCAAAAAAATTTGAAGACCAAGAACACACTCTTGCTGAGGTACATTGTGAAAAGAGATCATATTCAAGAGAAAAAGCTACCTTGTTTATTCCAGATCAGCAAGAGGTAAATTTTCTTGATTTTCAAGATCCCTTCGACAGTCTTTTTCAAGCACCGGAGAAGATGAATGTTTTCTCTTTTGTCAGCATAACTCTTGGTTTTAGTTTTTATTGTGAGTTTCCTACATGTACATCATTCTACCTGCTCAAGGAAAGTGAGAGCAGAATTCAAGCAAATAACCATCTATTGGATTGGTTACACTCGAAGGATCACTTCACATGATTGTATATATGTCTTCAGCAGGTTGGTGGTTGTCATAAGTATTTGAAGCCCTCAAGTCTTGGTGATGTACTACCATCAATAAGTATGGCAAGTTCAATTTTCAAGTTTTGTTTCAATCAATCTTGAGTCGGTTTTGAGTCAGTTTATTGTGTCAAGTTTCTTTCAATATTCAGTTTGGTTTTTAGCTATTGACTCCATTTCCCAATGAAATAGGCACTTGGTCTACTGTGTTCTTGGCACCTCCAAGGAGCTACCATCCCCAGCTGGAGCCAATGTTAGTGTCAGTATTTGCATACTTCCATTAGGGATCAAAACACATTTGCATGTGCATCTTAGGTGTCCCATTCTGAATAAATTTTTCATCATTCCATTAGGTCATGATATAAAATTGTTCCACTGGTGGTTTTCCTGGTCAAATAAGCTTCCTTCTCCCTCAGAAGATCATATTGGCTGACTCATTCATATGTCTCCTTGAGCATAATAACACCTATGGAAATTCTCTGTTCACTTGGAAATCTTTAAAGTCAAAGGTCAAAGTCTCATTCAAAAGTTAGGTCAAAAAATAGTCCCATTAGGTCATAGGGTCAAAATCATGAAAATTGATCATTTCACCATCAAATTCATCTTTTGAAGGAGTAGTAATTCAGGTTATAAACTATCATTTCCGAGTAAGTGGCTTTGTGTTTACCATATTTGTCTCTCAATTGTGCTTGGAAAGCTCATTTCCCTCTCCTATGGTTTTGAGGGCATTTTTCTTGGCCTCATAACTTCCATGTTTAAATAATCAACAAGACTTTTATCTCAATGCTCTTACACCTTCCCCTATCTTTAATATACCTTCCTAAGCACTTTCCATCACTCCTATCCCTCAAAATCATCATTTTTCCACAAACCCTAGCCTATTGCTACAATTTGACACTTTTCGAGACTAGGCATGTGTTTTTCCCTTTTAGACCCCTTCCCCTCACTTAATCCTTGAAATTCCACTTTCCCCTACTCTCTAACATCTATCCCTATCCCCCAAAATTTCCCTAAGAATTTAGACACCCCCTAACCCCTTAATTCCCCTTCCTCTACAAGGCAGTCCTAAAATCCCCTATTTTGCTTACACCAAACCCTAATTTCCTTTCCTATTGAGCTAGGGTTTGCTATGGAATATGATGCAGGAGAATTAGGCTCAGAAAATTCTTTGTATTTTAATTGACTTATGGGTCTTTTTTTTTAAAAGGATTTTGTTTCCTATGTATTAATTTTAAATATTTTGAGTGATTTATGTAAGACATTTAGAATAGTAATTAATTAATTATTGAAAGGAATTTTGTAAATGTTCCCAAATGTTGGAGAACATGAGAGAATTAGGATAGTTGAGATTCCATAGGGAATTATATATTTGATAAATAATTGTAAATCATAAATTAGAATTGGTTTCATTATTTTGTGGATGAGAGAGGATCCTTAGGGATTAGTTAAGTCAAATGAGGACTTGGAGGATATTCGGGATTTTTTTGAGAAGATGGAGGATCTGAACCAAAATTGGTTACAGAATCTTTTGTATAAAACGATAAGTCTCAAGGCATTAAAAAATAGAGAGAGATTCAAGTTTTAGACAGATAGGGTTTGTTGTTATAAGCCTACGGAAAATTAGATGAAGAGGCTACAGATAAAGAATATCAGGCCATAATGGAATTATTTTGATAAATATCAGTTGATAAATATAGAGAACTCATTTCTTGTGTTTAAGTGGTGTGTATTGCATGGTAAATTATAATCATGTATATATTAGAGTGTTACTGCATAATATGTGTATGCAGGTGAAATTGGGCAAATCAAACCAGAAGATAGCATTTGAGGGAGTGATATGGTTCATACAAAGTTCTGATTAATCCAAATTAAATGGAAAAACATTCCATTAATTGTTGTAAAGAGGAATGGTGAATTCAATTACGCTTCGACTGATATAACAACACTGTAGTATCAGCTTAATGAAGAGAAAGCATAGTGGATCATATATGTTGGTCAATTATTGCATTTTGAGATGTTAATTAGTGTTGCAAAGCGTGCTGGTCGACTGCCGACCAACAATGATTTACCATATTTTAAGCAACGGTGTTACAAATTCTTCATCTTTGCCTCAGGCTTTAGTTTTTTGAAATGAAAGTCCATCTCGTCTTATGAAAAATGTGGTTGAGTTATTCGTATAGACCGAGTTTATATATACCAGATTTCCATGGAATCCGTGAGTTAAATTTGATCTACAATGCTTGCCAAAAAGGAGAATGTTGTGTGTTGATAGAAGGCATAAATCGTGACTCAGTGAATAGCAAGTGAAACCGTGAGTTTATGGTGCAGTGTAATGGAAAAAATATTTTTGAAAAACTACAAATGGTATTCGCGTGGAGTGGAACTGGTAAGCAGTAAATTTTGAAGACGTACGATAGTGGTCAGGTGGTGACACGTCACACTTAAAAACTACACATTACGCACAAATTGAAAACTTTAATCCTCATGCATATTAGGATGTGAAATTCATTGGATTACACGCATTTCATTGTGCAGTTGCGATTGTCATTGGATGGACGGATGCATACAAATCACCAGCAAAGGTGAGTTTGAAATAATTGTGGGGCCAATATGTGTGTGTGTGTGTGTGTGTGTGTGTGTGTGTATGTTGGCACTTGGGTTTTAAATCAAAGTCGAAATCATAGATCGAAATATCATAAAGTGTGTGTTTTATTATGGTTTATAACCATAACTATGGTAAAGGAAAAGCTTTGGCATATGAGTGTTGCCTATGTTTGAGGTTATCGTGATTTATATGCATGAGACTATGCATTTGGTACGCATGTTGTGGGTTTACGCAGTTTAGGCTGCGTCATGTGGTTTCAGAGTAGGGAAAAACTCTTTTGAAGGTTAAAGTTTTTTTAATTAAATTAGAATTGTATAGAATGCATGTGTGATGGAGAATGTAAGAGGAGATCAGATATTAAATCTGATAAGTAGTAGATACACATAATTGAGGTGTAACAGACATTTACATAAATAAATAAGAAGATCCATTCAAGTGCAAGTGAGTATTGAAACAAGATCACACAGAGATCTTGAAGGTGAGGTGTTATGTGTTATTTTAATCTAGTTTGAAGATTATGTTTGAAAAAACATCAATTGTACATTACTCTTTTTACAGAGTGGCAACACACTCCCCGGCAACGGCGCCAAAATGTTGGGTGCTAATAGGTGTCTTTAAAAAATCCTAATTGCCTCACATTAATTATCAACCAGGGTAAGTCCTTTTATCTCAAGCGTGTACACAATATGTGCAAGCTATTCATACAAAGAGTAATGCTAAAGCCAATCATTTAATATAGCAGCAATCATAAATCTTGAAGCTTTAAAGAAAGTGATTCATCGAAGCATTATAACCCAAAACTGTGATTCATTCTCAATTCAACTAACTCAATTGATAATCAACTGAGAGCACTGAAGCATTAACCGAGCTCTTTCAGCTGGATCTAAACTATTTAACAGAAGGAAAGTATTGGAAATAAATGTCTACGCTTTAAATAATCAAAACCAATTCTTTTAACTAGCAACTAATTCCTTAAGGAAATAAATTGGAAATGCGTATTCAATGGAAATAAATACCATAAATTCGAATTATCAACTGCAAAGTAGAAAAACAGAATACACTTACAATAAATGGAAAATTATAACACACGAAACAGTAGTGAGATTCACCAGAGACCGGGCCCTTAGCCATCGACGAATACTGCTTAATTACTCCAGAATAGTTGAATGAACAGCAACGTGAATTATATATTAATCATCACATTCAATTAACATCACATTCCGATCTTGTTGTTCAGAACTACGTTCTATGAATTACAATTACGAATTATGCAAAAATGAAAGATACATCGTTCCTGATCCTTGAGAACTAGCTCTCCCTGTCCCTTTATAGCTAAAAGGCATCCCTCTAGATTGGGAGATCGTGAGGGATCCACGACAAAATGCTATCCTCGGACAGTTCGTTCATTCTTACACTAATCCTTGCTGATTTATCTTCGATTCAACTGCATTTAGCACGTCTTCTTTCTCGTGATTAAGTCATGTTGTTTCTTCTGTTAATTTCAGCATAAAAAGCAACGAGAATTAGTTTGGATAGTTAAATCATATCAGGATCATTTTTCATTCATTCTTCATCAACATATTTTCATTATATTATTATATCATGGCACAAGATGGATAAGGAAGAGGAAAAAAAGACAGTAATCAATAGTAAATACATACCTATTGCAAGGCTCAACATACTCCCCTGCCTACCTTTTTTCATGTCCTCATGAAAAATGAATAATTCTTATGCAAAGAAGTTAAAGAGTAGGTTGGAGAATATATGTCCATAATATGCCTAAGACCATGATGTCGTACAAGGTTTGCAAAGGTTGCCACTTCTTGTCCTTCAAGTAACTCATAGTCAGGGTGATACCCTTCAGGAGGATACCAAATAATGGGGCTTCTAAAGCGACATCCCACCCAATAGGGTCCTTCTCTTAAGAGAATATTGTTGTATGGGACTAACCGTCTCGCAGCAGCTTTGAAATTTCCATAATTAAATGGTTCTCTTTCTTTAACATTGTTGCTTGAAACCATCCATCTCATTTTGGATGCAACCAGGGATCTTTCCTGAATGGAGAGAAAATATGATTTTCCTTCTAACACAATTTCCTTATGTATGGGCCCTAAAATTTTAAACATGCCCTCCTGTGTCATCAGTCTTTTATGCTTAGTAAACAATTGCAGAGGGTGAGTAGGTTCACTTCTTACCAAAAGATCTAAGTTGTGTTCATGTCTTTGGAACGAATTATAAGCCTTCAACTACTTGAGTTGGTTGACTGAAAAAGAGATAAAAGCCTGAAATTGAATATCTCCAATAAAAGGGCTAGGATTCACATCCACTTCTTTACCTAATATAAAATTATGCAAATAAAATTCACAAATAAGCCTTTGGACCTTTACTCCATGTGTCTTACAGCAATTTATAAAATCCTCCATTGTCTTCAGCTCAACAAGCTTGTCGGCTCTAATAGCTTTGATTTTTAACAATAAATATCGTTCTAATAAAAACAAGACACAGTTCGTAGTAGGAGATCGACAGGTCAAGATATTCGAATATAATGAACAAATGGTGTCCAACTAATTCCTGACGATGTTCAGCTTAGTTTTCATCCTCTTCAGTTTTTCTTCTTCCTGACTAGCCCTGTTAAAAGCCTCATTCTCTATTAGGGCTAATTCCCTCAATTGTTTTTGTAACTTCTGGTATTGTTGCAAGGAGACCGTTTGTTGTTGATGTTGTTCTAAAGCAATTTGGGCTTGCGTTAGTTCTTCTCGAAGTTTTAAAATAATAGGGTCATTCCTTGACAAGAAGTCCTTGGATTGCCCTTTTTTCTGAGTGTCGATGTTGTGAGAGAATACCTCTTCAGTTTTTATTTCCTTATTGTGGGAGGAACAACCCTCCGTTTGAACAACTGCATTTACCAAGTTTTCATGCAAATTAACCTGGGTGGCTATTGTTCAAGTGGGAGCGAGTTCGGTTTGAATTCCTATTGATTTATTCTCGCATATTCTTGTTTGTGTAGCTACAGAAGTTACCTCAGGAGCGGTATTCTGATTTTTACAGTTTTTAACTTCTCGTCGTAGCCTTCTAGCTGTATTCTAGAGCTTTCGGTATTTTTTTCGCAGCTTCTTAAGTTTTGCTCTGGCTCCTTAGCTCTTTTGAGGAACGTTCGCTCCACTAACAGGTTTATCAATGGTTTCTATAGCTTCTTGTTGGTCATCATGGTTGTGTTCCAAAAGAACTGTATTGCCTGACTGATTGTCCGACTAGTGACTAACTTCCATGTCTGCAGACTTCTGCTGGTCCTCACGGCTGTATTCCAATGGAATCGTGTCACCAGACTGGCTGTCGGTTTCTTGAACAATTTCTGTGTCCGCAGCCTCTGGAGATGGCGATGTTTCTATATGCCCAGAATTCTTTGGGACTTGTGTTTCCATTGTGCTGAGACTAAGTGGTCCTCCAGGTTGCATATATACATTAATATTTTCCAGGACCTCGGCCATCCCTATCTCGAAATATTTTAAAGGATCATCTGGTCCTGCTTCACTTTCCAGTTCATTATTATAATTTTGTTCTTGTTCTTATTCTTATTCTGAATTGGCCTCTTCTTCGGTTTCTTCCTCTGAACCAGGTGCCTCTACTTCAAGTTTTGATTATGATTCGGCCTCTTCTTTAGGATCTTCTTCGGGTTCTGATTCTGATTCGGCCTCTTCTTCAGGCTCTTCTTTGAGTTCTCCTTCTGAACTAGGTGCCTCTTCTTTAGATTTAGAGTCCCTTATCCTAACTGCACTGGATGTCTCCGCAAGTTGATTACTTTCATCCCGAAGATTTGCAAACATCCTCTAGGCTAGTTAAATTCTTACAGAATTCCTGCATTTATGGGGTTCAACCTTTGAATGAGCAGTCTTTTTTCTTTTCGAAACAGGGTTCTGCTAGCTTGTCTCCGTCATTTCAGGATGTTGGATTACAGGGTTTTGCATGCTCTCTAGGGCCATTATGAAACCATCCAAAGTTAAGTTGTATTGAACCAAGATATGACTTATAATTAATCTAATCAATCCATGGTGACTTATTACAGCTTTAGGGTGTCTATCTCATCTTATTCTAACAGCAGTATCGTGCAGTAAAGAATTTGAAAGAGATGGCAGATTAACAGTGAGTTTTGTTTCAAGACAATTAATAGTTTAAGTTGTCGTGGTCTTACCACATCTTGGTGTCCATCGCAGGTAATGTATCTGTGTATAATGCTTGCTAACTCTCTCCAAGGTTTTGCCAGCGAAGATGGTTGGATGCCTTTGCCTTTCCTGACTACTTTCTCACCTTCGTCTTTGAAAGTTTCCACTGCGTCTTGCAGCAATACATGATTTTGTGACCAAATAGTTCCTTCCGCCGGTAGCCCAGATACTTTAGCTATTACAGCATCTGTGACCGTAATTCTTCTACCTTTTACCATGGATTCCCCATTCTGCATATGCTATAGAAATTCAATGGCAATTTCCTCATTCGAGGGCTGAAATCTTCTAAGATAGGATATCCACCCTGCATGGATCAGAATTTCCCTGCCTCTGTCAGAGACTTGTAACACTAAAGGTTCGCGGCGCACTACCTTACCACTTATAATGCTTGCATTCTTCCTACTATTGCAAAGGATGAGTGTAACGGAAAAATGCAGCAATACTAAAAAAAAAAAACGCAGCAACACTTAGAGCGATAGAACAACAAGTTGTTGTAATAGCTAAGTGTAGTTGATATTAATTGTGTTTTTAAATTTCCGCATGCTGCTTGATCATGGAATATCTTATCAGTCAATGAAATAATGACAATGCATGCACGAGTATAATGGAAATTCTCTCCCCCTTCGAAATGAGAGGTCACCTTCGACCGAATAGACGGGGAATGTTTGTTCCGTGTTGAGATTGCAACAAGATGATGAGCTTAGTGGAAAGAATTCGCCTTCACTAAGTGGGCCCGCAGGCTATTTTTGGTGCAAGTCTATTTTTAGACATGTCGATCATATTCTATGAGTTGCAGGATGTTATTTGTGGATGGTTGGTCAAGTTGGAAAAATAGATGGACTTCTATTTTTAGACATAATAATCTATTTCTATATTTCCAGTCTAAAAATAGGTTTGTCTATCATTATTAGCTCTTAATAATATTTGGACTCTAAACATTATCTTATTTTCTGAGCACTTCGCCATATAGATGTGGCACAGAGTCGAAGGTATTGTTACATGAATTATGCTATTCCCGAGGGTTAAGTGGAGCTATTGCATGGAGACTTGAAGTAGAACTCATGTGACAGAGCTTGGTGGAGTTATTGAGGTAGTTGGTGGAGTTGTGTTCCGCGAATCGAGTTAAACATAGTTGAGCTTCAGTTGTATCTAGTCTAACCGATCGATACACTAGTGAGAGTGGTGTGAATTAATTATTAATTAATTCACTAATTATTAACTCATTAATCAACTAACAACAACATCGCTAACTATAGTGCAATGGACAAGCCAAAGGAGACCAAAGTTGAAGAGGTAGGTGAAAGAGCAAAGCAGGACTACTGGGCCAGACTATAGTGTTGCATGATTTGCAACAACCAGTGATTGGAGATGCCAATGAGGATTGCGAGAGCAAGGCTGGACCAATTCGAGTTCATTCAGATCCATTCTTCAGTAGTGATTGTGCAGTAGAGGCAGGCTAACAGGTGGCAGAGATTGGAGCATGTGTTTTGCTAGATCGGACCTGATTAGTGTGTAGAAATTGGAGATTGTACTGAGAGCTTTGTGAGGAGCTTTGTATAATGATTGCTACATGATCTCTATGAAATATAATATACATATATTTGGGGGTTTTCAGCTTTAATATTTCCTATAAAATATTGTGTTCATATGTGTGATTGTTTATGGTTTTAATGTGCGCATGCGATTGTTTTTATTTCCGCAATTAATGATCAATGGTAGAAGATATTTTATATTGTGCATGAAGTTAAAATAGTGTGTGATCAGGAGAATCTCGGTGTATAACATATCATTTATAAAATTTCTACATGGTATCAGATCAATATTGATCATTGGAGCAATTGCAAAACATTGAAGCGGTTGAGTTTTGTGTTGGTGGAATTCGAATTTGCAGCAGAGTTTTCTTGGTGTCGAAGTTGAGATGTCTTTCAACGGATTGCGATTGGAGTATGCCCTTAAGCGCAGCTTGAATTATATTTCATGGAAGGACAAGATGGAGGCGGTGCTGGATGAAAATGGGTTGAAGGAGTTCATAGATGCAGAAATTCCAAAACCTGCTTCTAGTGATGCTGCCGCACTTGACGCATGGCAATAGAAGACAGCAAAGTGTCAAAGAATTCTATTGGAAGGTGTAAAGGATCACATAGTGTCCAGCCTTCATGGTAAGGCTTCTCCATTATTGATGTGGAAAGCGTTGACAGACTTATTCCAAAGCAAGAGCGACCAGAGGAAGTTGGAGCTCAAGGATAAACTCAGGAACATAAAAATGGAGAAAAGCGACAGTATGCCCAAGTACCTCACGAAGTTCATCCAATGCAGGGATGAGCTAGGAAGTGTGGGGGTGACTGTAGATGACGAGGACTTGGTGAGCTTGTCTCTCCTTGAGCTTCTGAAGAGTTGGCATTCCTATCAGGACTCTGTCAATGCTCGGGAGAAATTGCCAGGATGGGAGTGACTTTGGTCGGATCTTGTGCAAGAGGAGATAAGGCGGAATACCAGGGACGAATCTTCATCAAAGAATTCAGATGATGAAAATTGTGCTTTGGCTGCCAAAGAAAGGAAGGGGAAGAGCAAGAAGAATGCTTCTCAATCCGGTGCGAAAGGAAAGAAGCTGGACATGTCCAAGGTGAAGTGCTTTTACTGTCACCAACACAGACATTATGCCACTAATTGTCCATGGAAGAAGAAAAATAAGCAGGCTGCTGGATCTGTAGCTGGAGAAGCCTTAGACTCGCAGTTTGAGCTGGATTTTTCACTAATCGCATGCTTGGTCTCAAGTGTGATGGTTTCAATGTGGTTTCTTGACAGTGGTGCATCATTCCACATGACCGGAGACAAATATTTGTTTACTGATCTGGATGAGAAAGATCTTGGAGTGCACATCGAGATGGGTGATGATGGTAGATGCAGTGCGATCGGTATCAGTACCATTTCCTTTGAGAGGGAGTCTGGTAAACCATTCTTATTGAAGGAAGTGATGCATGTTCCAGGATTGAAGAAGAATCGTATCTCTATGGCGATGTTGGAAGATAAGGGATATGATGTTGTCTTTAGAGAGGGAAAGGATTTCTTGCGCAGTAAGGCAACTGGTGAAACTTGGAGGATAGGGGTTCGAGTTAAGAACCTTTATCAATTGAAGGTAGATGGTTGCGCAACAATGGAAAGCAAGGCAGAAGGAGTGGTGAGCCGGGATGAGGGCGAGCTGTGGCACAGGAGATTGGGCCACCTTCACCATGGAGCTTTGAACATTTTGCAGAAAATTTCTACTAAGCTTCCTAAGGGTACTCTTGCGCAGTCAGATCAGTGCAAGGGATGTAACTTGGGAAAATTTGTTAAAGCCACCTTTCACGAGAAGGATATTCGTGCCACGATGATCCTTGAGAGAATTCACACAGACGTGTGTGGACCTTTCTCAGTAGCTTCGACAACAAAGCACAGGTACTATGTGATCTTTGTTGATGACTTTTCTCGGAAGTGTTGGATCTTCTTCATGCAGAAGAAGAGCGATACATTCTCAAAGTTCTGTGAGTTCAAGGCACTGGTGGAGAAAGATTCGGGAAAGAAGGTGAAGGCTCTTAGGAGCGAAAATGGTGGTGAATTCATCTCTGGCGAATTCAAGGACTTTTGTAGTGCAAAAGGAATTCGAAGAGAGCTCATAGCACCTCATAACCCACAGGAGAATGTGGTCATTGAGCGGAAGAATAGAACGATCGTGGGTGCTGCACGGGCGATGTTGCATGGTCAGGGCCTTCCAATACACTTGTGGGTTGAGGCATGCAATACTGTGGTTTATGTGCAAAACCGTTGTTCTCACAGGGTACTTGGCATGAGTACACCCGAGGAGGCATTTTCTGGTAAGAAGCCTGATGTTTCTCATTTGAGGATTTTTGGTTCACCTGTTTACATTCATCTGACGAAGGATGCCAGGAAGAAGCTAGAGCCGACTGCAAAGGTTGGGATATTTGTGGGGTACACTGATACTTCCACAACCATCGTGTGTATTTTCCAGACAGTCGCAAGACTGTTGTGCGACGAGATATCAAATTTCATGAAGAGAAAGCCATGAAGTGTTCGCTTAAGAGGGAGCCACACTTGCATGCAGATGAGGAGCTATTAGTTCATAAGGATGAGCCTCAGGATGTGGATCAGCCACAAGAGGAGGTTCATGGAGTGGAAGAAACCACTCATGCAGCGCCAACCATCAAAGGGCGGAAGCTCACTACAGACGCTGAGCGACTGGCTCAAGATGCAGAGAATATTGTAGGAGCACCTACATCACAGTGAAGACAGAGACAATCACCTAACTGGTATACTGGATACGTGGCTCTTATGAGCAAGTGTATCGTGACAGAGCCATCCTCTTTCGAGGAAGCTGTGGAGGACCCTGCATGGGTAGATACCATGGTGGAAGAGTATGATTCGATTGTCAGAAACAATGCATGGGAGATTGTCCCAAGGCCGGAAGGGAAATCAATGGTGGGTTCAAGATGGATCCACAAAGTGAAGCAAGCAGCTGACGGGAGTGTGGAGAAGTACAAGGCAAGATTTGTTGCCCGAGGCTTCTCACAGATTGAGGGGATCGATTATGAGGAAACCTTTGCACCTATTACAAGGTATTCTTCCATACGGACGATTCTTGCTCTCTCAGCGCAGATGGGGTGGCACATTCATCAGATGGATGTGAAGACTACATTCCTCAACGGAGTGATTGAGGAGGAGGTGTACATAGAGCAGCCCGAAGGTTTCGAGATCTTCAGCAGCGAGTCACATGTGTGCAGGCTCAAAAGAGCATTGTATGGGTTGAAACAAGCACCTCCTGCTTGGTACACACGGATAGATAGTTATTTCACTGGACTTGGATTCTCCAAGAGTGAGGCGGATCAGAACCTATACCAGATTGTGGTGGAGGGTAAGTTGTTGATCATTGTATTTTATGTAGATGATTTGATTTTGAAGGGTGATGAACTGTTGATACACTCATGCAAGGCTGATCTTGCAAAAGAGTTTGAGATGAAAGACTTGGGCCTCCTTCATTATTTCCTGGGATTGGAAATTTGGCAGCGCAGTGATGGATTGTTTGTGTCTCAAGGCAAGTATGCCCGGGAGGTACTAGAGAAGTTCAACATGCATGGCTGCAAGCCTATCGACACTCCTCTTCCTGGTGGTTGGAGGAAAGAGGATGCTACATCGACAGAGGTAGTGGATGCCATTGTTTATCGACAGTTGGTGGGGTCGCTTATGTATCTAGTCAATACACAACCTGACATATGTTATGCTGTTAACCAGCTTTCACAAGCTATGGTTAAGCCTACCAAGATCTTCTAGAAGGCAGGCAAGCATGTATTGACATATCTCAGAGGCACATCGGGATATGGATTATGGTACAGATAGTCGGATGAGGTGAACCTATGTGGCTTCACAGATGCAGATTGGGCAGGGAGCCCAACGGACAAAAAGAGTGCATCTGGAGGGATTTTCAGTATCGGCTCGACAGCAATTTCTTGGTACAGCAGGAAGCAGAGATCCATGGCACTCAGTTCAGCAGAGGTCGAGTATATGGCAGCGAGTTTGGCTGCATGCGAGGCTATATGGATGAGGAAGATCCTGGTCAGGTTGTTCGGTTCACACTTAGATCCTACTGTGATATATTGTGATAATCAGAGTTGCATCAAACTCTCGGTTAATCCAGTATTTCATGATAGATCTAAACACATTGACATACGGTACCATCATATCAGAGATTGTGTGCAGCGGAAGATCATGTTACTTTCATACATTCCCACGGAGGATCAGGATGTTGATATCTTGACGAAGGCGCTCACCAGGAGAAAATTCGAATACCACAAGGGCAGGATAGGGGTGGCTAATAATCCCTATCTTGTTGAGAGGGAGTGTTGAGATTGCAACAAGATGATGAGCTTAGTGGAAAGAAGTCGCATTCACTAAGTGGGCCTGTAGGCTATTTTTGGCACAAGTCTATTTTTAGACATGTCGATCATATTCTATCAGTTGCAAGATGCTATTTTTGGATGGTTGGTCAAGTTGGAAAAATAGATTGACTTCTATTTTTATACATATTGGGAAAAATCTATTTTTAGATTGCCAGTCTAAAAATAGATATGTCGAATATTATTAGCTCTTAATAATATTTGGACTCTAAACATTATCTTATTCTCTTGAAGCACTTCAGTTAAGTGCACAGATGTGGTACAGGAGCTGACAGAAGGAATTACGCTATTCCTAAGGGTTAAGTGGAGCTATTTCATGGAGACTTCAGTTAGAACTCATGTGACAGAGTTTGGTGGAGTTATTGAGGTAGTTGGTGGAGTTGTGTTTAGTTTAAATGAGTTAAACATAGTTGAGCTAGTTGTATCTAGTCTAACTGATTTATACACTAGTGAGAGTGGTGTGAATTAATTATTAATTAATTCGCTAATTATTAACTCATTAATCAACTAAAGAATACATCGGTTAACTACAGTGCATGGACAATTCAGTGGAGACCAGTGAAGAGGTAGGTGAAAGAGCAGTGTGACTATCAGTTGTGACTATAGTGTTGCATGATTTGCAACAACCAGTGATTGGAGATGCCAATGAGGATTTCATGAGAAAGGCTGGACCAATTCGAGTTAATTCAGAGCCATTCTTTAGCAGTGATTGCACAGTAGAGGCAGGCTAGCAGGTGGCAGAGATTGGAGCATGTGTTTTGCTAGATCGGACCTGATTAGTGTGTAGAAATTGGAGATTGTACTGAGAGCTTTGTGAGGAGCTTTGTATAATGATTGCTACATGATCTCTATGACATATAGTATACAGATATTTGGAGGTTTTCAGCTTTAAGCTTTCCCATAAAATATTGTGTTCATATGTGTGATTGTTTATGGTTTTAATGTGCGCATGCGATTGTTTTTATTTCCGCAATTAATGATCAATGGTATAAGAGATTATGTATTGTGCATGAAGTTAAAATAGTGTGTGATCAGGAGAATATCGGTGTATAACATATCAGTTATCAAATTTCTACATTCCGACGGCGGAATATAAGGATGAAGGGTACAGTAGTAAATGGAATAGAGTACGTAAATAAATGACGGGACAATAAGAGAGATGGATAGAGTAAAAGTGTGGTGTATAATCATAGTAAATGACAAGAGACAAGACACTTTGGTTGATGATAAGTTATGTGATAAGGAAAGAGGACAACAATATGTACAAAAGGAGGCTTTGTTGACGATATTCCGGTTGTACATGATATGATTGAGTAAAAACATGAACGAATGCATAAAGGTTCAAAGTAAGGAAGTATTTAAAGGAAATAATCTCTCGGATAAAAAGATAAATGTGAAGAGGGTATTATAAGAAATATTGATAAGGAAATAGAACTTCAATACCAGAAGCAGAGCTTCTTCTACCAGCAGATGTCTGTAGCCTCGACAGAGTTTCTTTTTAACCCATGTGAGCCAGGATCCTCAATTTATAATTGAAAATTTTCATTGTTGTTTCTACAGAAGAGACCAGTGTGTTGGCATGGTAACCAAATAACCATACTGCCATTCACTGGGAAGTAGCAAAAGTGAACAGGTTTGCTCGTGATGAGACATCATGTTCCAAGGATGTTTTATCCATCCAATGGATCATAACCCTGGTGTGGTGGCCATAGTGGGAATGTCACATTGCTAGATCCTTATGAACATGGTAGGCTAGCTCTTAATGAGACCCCCTATACTCTATCTGTAGATAAAATTTAGTTGTCATTACATATTTTTATGATAAATAGAGGGAGGCTCAGTACTCCTTAAGAGTAGGGATGGTGTAAGAAGTTGAAGCATGTCAATAATAAGAAAAATTATACCCATTATCCCATTGATAATAGATAGAGAGAATTATAACCAGGGAGAGTAGAACCAACACGGTAAAGATGATCAATCAGTATCATATACAGTAGAAATCAATACAGCAAAGTGAAATATAAATAATTGTGTCCCTTTCAATTGTTTTAATTCTATCATCAAGAAGTTGTCTTTGTCAAATATCATAATGTTAAAAATATTCACCTGCTTTAATAAAATCCATAATTCTTATCAACATGAAAGTAATGTACTTCAGGCCATAAAAGGAATCAAAGAAATAAGGCTGAAATGAGCTAGGGATAAGTCCATAAGGGGAAAGAGGTGTTTGTGAAATATATATATAAGAAAAAGTATTGTTCAGAACACACAAAAATTGTACAAGAAACAAGAGTGTTGTTCCAAAATTGGAACAAAAAAACAAAAGAGAATGATGTTCCAAAGATGGAACAGCAAAATCAAAAAGTGTTGTTCCGAAGATGGAACAGCAAAACCAAAAAGTGTTGTTCCGAAGATGGAACAGCAAAACCAAAAAGTGACATTCCGAAGATGGAACAACAAAATCAAAAAGTGTTGTTCCAAAAATGGAACAGCAAAATCAAAAATTGTTGTTCCGAAGATGGAACAGCAAAATCAAAAAGTGTTGTTCCGAAGATGGAACAGCAAAATCAAAAAGTGTTGTTCCAAAGATGGAACAGCAAAATAGGCAGAGAAAAAAAAAAAATTTGAATCAGCAATCCTATTTACATTTTTTTTTTTAATAGAGAAATGAATTTTTACAAAGATGAATTTGCCGAAGGATTATCTTCTGCAGCTAAAACTTGCATGGTGGAGTCCTTGTGTATCTGTTGACAAAAGATTCTCTTGTAAGTGGTCTTTGGTAGAGGCGCACCCGATGCCCATTTGCTTTAAAGGAACAATCAGACCCATAAATGGTGGCCAATGTAAGAGTGCCATTGTCATGTACTTCTTTTATTTCATAGGGACCTAACCACCTAGTTTGTAATTTACCAGGGAAGTCTTGAAACCTGGAATTGTAGAGAAGTGCCCAGTCACCCTCATGAAATGTCTTTTATGCCATTTGGCTCCTTGTTGTTGAATAAGTGCATTATGTTGCAGAGCCAAACGCTGGATTTCGTCTAATTCATTTATTTGTTGTAATCTATCAATCAGGGCTTCAATTAAATCCAGTCACACTTCCCGGGTTGTCCTTAGTGTTTGTATCTCAAACTCTATGGGAAAAATAGGTTCCTTACCAAATACCAGCTGATATGGGGAGTATCCAGTAGTATTCCTCCAAGTTGTGTGATATGCCCACAAGGATTCTGGCAGTCGAGTAGCCCAGTCTCAACTATGCAATGAGACTATCTTTGTTAGAATAGCTTTAATTACTTTGTTGGTGCTTTCTACCTGCCCATTTTCTTGCGGGTGGTATGGAGAGGTAATTCTGTGAATAAGATGATGATTTTTTAGTGTAGCAGCGATCTTGTGGCCTCAAACTGCGGCCCTCCATCAGTGATTACTTCTCTGGGTAGCCCATATAGTACAAAAATTTCGAAAAGAAATTTTATCACAGTTTCTTCTATGGCCCTTGGTAATGCTACTGCTTCTACCAGCTTAGTTACATATTATGTTGCAACCAATATATATGATTTCTGGTTGGATGATGGGTTGATTGGCCCAACAAAATCTAATTCCCAATGCTCAAAAGGCTCTATGACCAACTGTGGATGCAGGGGCATCTCATCAGATTAGCCAGGGCATCCCATCCTTTGACAACTATCGAGGCCTGAACAAATTTCTTAGCATCCTTAAAATTTGTGGGCCAGTAGTAGCCCATTTGTAAAATTTATATCCAGTTTTGCGATCTGCAAAATGTCCACCGCAAGGTCCATCGTGCTAGGCTTTTAAGATATCATAAATTTCGTCTTCCCTGATACACCTGCGGATGTGCATATCGGCCCCTGTGTGAAAAAGGTATCCTCCAATCTAGGAGAACCGAGGGCTGCACTGTACTATCGATTTCCTTTCTCTGGGTGTCAGATGTTTAGGTAGTTTTCCCACTACTAAATAATTCACCACATCTGTGTACCATGGCGTTTTCATGGTTACAACAAACAAGTGTTCATCCAGAAATTTATCCTCCATTGTTATTGCGTCATCTGTTCTTGGCACTTGGGAGAGGAAATCTGCCACAAGGTTTTCCTTCCCTGGTCGATCCCTTGTAGTTATATCAAATTCCTGCAAAAGTAGCAACCAACGTGTCACTCTTCCATTCGTGATGGGTTTATTAGCTAAGTATCTGATAGCAGAGTGATCCGTATACAGAATTACAGGGTATCCAGTTATATAGTGTCTGAATTTGTTAATAGCATAAATGACAGCTAAAAACTCATTCTCTGTTACTGTGTAATTCAATTCAGCAGGGGTTAAGTTTTTTCTAATGTAATATATAGCGTAGGGTTTCTTGTCTTCTTCTTGGTCAAGAACTGCTCCAATGGCTGTGTCTGATGCATCTGATGAAATCTAGAATGGTATATCCCAGTTCGGGCCTTGTAATACTGGTGTTGTTGATACTAGCCATTTTGAATCTGTAAAGGCAGTGTCACATTTGCCAGTTCATATGAAATCACTGTTTCCTATTAAGGCATATAATGGTGCAGCAATCTGTGAAATTTTTTTGATAAATCTACGATAATATCCAGCAAATCCCAGAAAACTACGTACCTCTGTTTGAGTGCAGGGAGTAGCTAGTAAGAGAATTACCTGTATTTTTTCCAAATCTACCTGAATTCCAGCTGCTGAAATGTATTGACCCAAGATCAGGCCTTTTTTCATCATCATATGGCACTTTTCATGACTTAAACATAGGCTAGTAGCAATACACCGTTCCATAACTTTTTCCAATGTCTGTAATGCTTGTTCGAAGTCATCTCCATAGGGTGTGAAATCATCCATGTATACTTCCAATCCTTCATTTATTAAGTCTACAAAAATACTGAGTATGGCCCTTTGGAATGTGGAAAGTGCGTTACACAATCCAAAAGGTAATACCCTATATGCGAATATTCCCCATGGACAGGTAAAGGTAGTCTTATCCTGGTCTTCAAGGCCAATCTGAATTTGGTTGTAGCCAATGAAGCCATCCAGGAAAGAAAAGAAAAAAATTTCATGCCAGTGTATCTAGGTCCTGATCAATAAATGGAAGGGGAAAATGGTCTTTTTGCGTTTCCTTGTTGAGTTCTCTATAGTCAACGCATATTCGCCATTTCCCATTCTTTTTGGGAACCACAACTAATGGAGAAACCAATTTACTGTCAGATATAAGATAGATAAAATTCACATCCAACAGTTTTTGAAGTTCTTCTTTAACAATATCTTTTAGGTGAGGATTTAATCTACGTTGAGGTTGTCGAATGGTTCTTGCATCCTTTTCAGTGTAGATGTGATGCATATATAGTTGAGGGTCAATCCCTTTCATATCTGAGTAATCCCAAGCGAAAGCCCCTTTATTTTTCCTAAGGACTTGAATAAGTTTCTGGTGCTGGTCATCACTCAGATTACTGTTAATGTTAAGGATCTTCCCTGGCTCAATTTCGATAGGTTTGCTATTATAAATAGTGGTTGTTGGTATTGTTTGGTCATTGATATCTCTCAGGGGATCTTCTTCGATTTCGTTGTCAAGGACTGCATTAATCATGTGGCATTTCAAACTTGATACTGTGGTAGGATGATTGATAAAAGTATTAATGACATCATCTTCAGTTTGGTTTTTGAATTCAAGGGCATCTACCACAGTCAATGGTGACTAAATATTTTATGTTAAGTATGTTGCATGTTGCTTTCTGGTTTTCATAATAGTCAAGCTTGGCTGAGCAGGAGGGTATAAAGCTAAATTTTTCACATCATTCCCCCTGGTTATAGTCATACTGCCTGTCCGGCCGCTGATATAAGCATCAACAGTCGCTAGCCAAGGCCTTCCTAATATTAAGGGATGTCCATCTAGCTGGTTCCTAAGGTTAATAATCCAAAAATCCACTAGGTATTCCCAAGTGTCTACATAGACCATCAGATCTTTTAATGTTCCTTCTGGTCTAATGACTGAGCGATCAGCTAGTTCCAGTAAGGTAGTTGTTGGTTCTAAGGCTGTGATGCCAAGAATGTTAAAAGTTGTAGTTGTGAGAATATTAATGGCTGCCCCTAAGTCAACTAAATCATTGGGAAAAGAATGGCCATTTATCTAGACTGTGACAATGGGGTTTCCGAGATCCTCATATTTTACAGGAGTCTCTTTGCCTAGTAATAAATCAGACAAAGTCCCGGCAACCTGGACAGTAGGGGTTATTTTTTTTTTCCTCGCAAACTTCTTTATACACAATTCTTTAATAGTTTTGGCATATATTGGAATATCTTGGATAGCCTAGAGGAGAGGGATTTTTATACAAATGTTCTTAAGTTCACCCAGAAGATCAAAGTCAGGATATTCAATCAGGCATGGTATCAGCAATCTTTCTGGGAATGGGGGGGAAGTGGTTATGATTTGTTCAGGATTTTTTTGTCTGATCGTATCTTCCCCTTGTTTTATTTGTTGATCATCTACAGTCAAAGGCTTATTTGTGTGCAGTTCTTCAGGCTGCAAATATTTATCCTTATCTATAGTAATTATGCGTCTAAATCTCAACTTAAGTTCGTTACATTCTTTCAAATCATCTTCAGAGTCCAAACCATCAATGATTTGTATTGACTAAACTGGTCTGTTGTTAGGATTTGGGTTAGGTTGAGCTAGAAGTTGCAGTCGTACATTAGATTGAGGATGCTGCTGCAACGTGTAAGGTGTTGGTAAAGTTCGTTGAGGCAGAGGAGCTGTCCCCATAGGTTGATTCGTAGATATTTGAAAATTTGATTGCCAGTTTTGATTTTGTGAGGTGGAAGGAGACCATTGGGAGGAATAAGGGTTGTTTTTCCGGAATGGGGCTTGCATCACATCCGACTGTTTTCAACCTTGTACTGCCCCTGGAACACTTGATGCACAAATCTATAATATTGTTATAGTTTTCTTGATAAATGTCACCTTTACCCATTATATTTAGTGTCTCTACCCATTGGTCTTTCATACCTCTAATCATTGTGGTTTTTAGAACATTATCAGGCAGATTTTTGTAAGGAGATCTTTGCAAATTTTATTGGAAATGCTCTACATATTCTTCTAGAGTCTCGCTAGGCTTAGCTACCATTTGAAATTTTTCATCTTTTAATTCTCTAGTTCGGCAATAATCTTGGTATTTTTTAAGGAAAGATGTTTTCTTTTGGTCCCAGTCATTGATGGTACCTCCACCAAGTCCCATAAACCAACGCAGAGCTGCTCCTTCAAAGTAGAGGGGAATAGTTTCATCTTCTAGGGGTCGATAGTGTAATCATAACCCCTGCATAAAACATCAAATTCAAAAAGGAATGCATCAGGATCTTCTGAAGTTAGCCCATGAAAGGTAGGAATGTTCTGTAATGGGATAGCCTTCATGGGAGCATTGACAGCTGTGTCAACAATAGGGTATTGCAAAGTAGAATTTTGGGGTTGCTAGTTATTAGCCATTTGGTCAAAAATATGCCAATATTCTTCAGGGATTTCTGGAGCTGGAGAGTTATTCCTAGGATGTCTACAAGAAGTTGGAATGGTTCTAACACCACTACCTTGATCTGGAACACTGGGTGTCCTCTGCTCAATCACTATTTCAGGAGATCTAGGTTCTGATAATTTAATTTCAAAATTGCCTATTTCTCCTTCTCCTTCACGGAGGTTGCAAGAATTTCATTCTTGTGAAGGGCGAGTTTGGGAATTCTCAGTATCTTGAAAACTCTGCTCAATCCCTTCAGTCTTACTATGAATCTCAACATTAGCTACAGATGGTGGTCCTGCAGCTTGAAGTAAGTCAGTAGGATGTCTGGCAACAACAATTTGGGGTCCTACTGATGACTGAGACTCAACTTTTCTTAAGATTCCGTCGATAAAAGTTGATCGTCCAAGGGTCACCAGTCCCTTAGTTTTTTTAGGCTTAGAAGGAGGAATTTTTTCTTTTTCAGTTTTTTTAGTCATTCATGCAGAAATACAAACATTCATTCCTATCTTAAACTCTCACGCAATTCTGCTAGAAAGCGAGCTGATGAGTGAGCATTTTACTCGTTCGCTACATAGGTTCTTACCTTCTGTTTTTAATACCCAATTCTCCCTCAGCAAAAAAAACATCAATCGTACGTTACTCTTTTTACAGAGTGGCAACACACTCCCCAGAAACGATGTCAAAATGTTGGATGCTAACAGGTGTCTTTAAAAACTCCTAATTGCCTCACATTAATTATCAACCATGGTAAGTCCTTTTATCTCAAGCGTGTACACAATATGTGCAAGCTATTCATACAAAGAGTAATGCTAAAGCCAATTGTTTAATATAGATGCAATCATAAATCTTGAAGCTTTAAAGAAAGTGATTCATCGAAGCATTATAACCCAAAACTGTGATTCATTCTCAATTCAACTAACTCAAATGATAATCAACCAAGAGCACTGAAGCATTAACCGAGCTCTTTCATCTAGATCTAAACTATTTAACAAAAGGAAAGTATTGGAAATAACTATCTACGCTTTAAATAATCAAAACCAATTCTTTTAACTAGCAACTAATTCCTTAAGGAAATAAATTGGAAATGCGTATTCAATGGAAATAAATACCAGAAATTTGAATTATCAACTGCAAAGCGAAAAAGCATAATACACTTACAATAAATGGAAAAGTATAACACAGGAAACAGCAGTGAGATTCACTAGAGACAGGGCCATTAGCCACCGGCGAATACTGCTTAATTACTCCAAAATAGTTGAATGAGTAGCAACGTGAATTATATATTAATCATCACAGTCAATTAACATCACAGTCTAATCTTGTTGTTCAGAACTATGTTTTGTGAATTACAATTACGAATTATGCAAAAATGAAAGATACATCGTTCCTGATCCTTGAGAACTAGCTCTCTCTGTCCCTTTATAGCTAAAAGGAAAGATAAGTGTGATCCCCGAAAAAATGCTATCCTCGGACAGTTTGTTCATTCTTGCGCTAATCCTTGTTGATTTATCGATTCGACCGCATTTAATGCGTCTTCTTTCCTGTGATTAAGTCCCATTGTTTCTTCTGTTAATTTCAGCATAAAAAGAAACGAGAATTATTTTGCACGATTAAATCGTATCAGGATCATTTTTCATTCATTCTTCATCAAAATATTTTCATTATATTATTATATCATGGCACAAGATGGATAAGGAAGAGGAAAAAAAGACAGTAATCAAGAGTAAATACATACCTATTGCAAGGCTCAAAAATGATGAATTACTTAAGAAATGTCAAAGAGAAATTGCATTACTTGAATATTTGTTGGAAAACTCAGAGTATGACAGTGAGATTGCAGAATAAAAAGTTCACTACAGTGGACAAAAACAGAGAAATATCATTGAGACAGATAGTGCGGAAAAGAGACTAGTTGACAGTCTCGAGAATTCTTTGGGTAGGTTGAATCAACATACTGATGTGCTAATACAGGAGAAAATTTCAGAGCAATAAACTGAAATGTTTCCAAAGGAATAAGAGGTACTAAGGCCTTATGTTTTTTATTTTAATAATTATTTTGTGAGTGCAGATTTTTTTGCAGATGCTAGAGAAAATTTGTTGCAGGAGAACAGCCAAGTAATAAGGAAAAAGAAGAATCTATGGAAATATTTAATCCATGGAACAGAGAAATTAGATTGTTGGAAATTATGTTGGAGAATCAAGATTCAATACAGGAAGAGAAATCTCAATTTCAATATTGAGAAACAAAAGAGCTTGAAGAAATGCAAAATGTAAAGATGCAAGATTCAGAGGATAGCATCAACAAACTAAAACAATGATAATGAGATAGCAATAAATTGTTGAAGAAAGAAGACAAAGAAATTGTCATAAGAGACAATCAGGAAGAAATTACCGGTTGCAAAAAACAAGAGGGTAAGGATGAAAGGGCGACAATAAGAATAAAAGTTCAGCAATCAAGAGATGAAAGTAATTAGCAGTCAGAATATCTATTAGACAAATAAATTGAATTGATAAGAAGGATAATGATGAAAGTGTCTCAGAAGAAGACAACAGCAAGAAAACAAAGAAGTAGTAGCAAAAGGAAGATAGTAGCAGACTGTAAAAGCATAGCTAGTGCAACAAAGCAACATAAAGTGTGGAGACCTAGAGAAAACTAACAAACAAAAGCAGCAACCAAAAACAAATTACAGAACAAGGTATGGGATCCACGAAGACAAAGATTACATTAGGGGAATTTTGAGGTCTAAAATGGGCCTCTTAAGGAAAATGTACAATCAAAATTCACTTTATGAGAACCAATCACATTTTAGGGGATGACATCATCCCTAATGGTTGAGGTGGCATTGCTTGAGTTAAAAGTACTTACTTGTCACATTCTAAATGGTGGATAAAAACTCATGGTTAACCATGGTAGTTCTCTAAGTCCTTTTAAAGCCAAAGTAAAGTACTCATAATAAATGTCATTTCACATTTTTTGAATAAAAATATATTATTGTCATTTCATATTTCTTAAAAGAAACAATGCATATCCCTATACATTTATTATATTATATTATATATTAATTACATGTTATTATACAATTTAAATAATACAAATTTTAACTAATGGCATATAATATAATTAAGAATTTATAAATCTATATTTATATTTTATTTCAACTTATTTAAATACAAAGGACAAATGCATTAGTTGTTCAATGATAATGAATTTTTCTTGAAAAGACCACTCTTATTTATAGTCATATCAATACAATTTTTTTATTAATTTTATTTTGGTACAACTTTTGAATTGAATTTAACTATGGTTACATGGATTGTGGTGCAAAAAGTGAATTGAAAATTCATAAATATTATTTTATTGGTTTAGCTATTATTTTATTATTTCCTTAGGATGCCCATTTTAGACCTCAAAATTCCCCTAATGAAAACACATGATCAGAAGATCATGATTATTTTCAACCTTGAAAGTTTGATGCAGGAGAATTAGGCTCAAAAAATTCTTTGTATTTTAATAGACTTAGGGGTCTTGTGTTTTCAAAGGATTTGGTTTCCTATGTATTAATTTTAAATATTTTGAGTGATTTAAGTAAGACATTTAGAATAAGAATTAAATAATTATTGAGGAATTTTGTAAATGTTCCCGAATGTTGGAGAACATGAGAGAATTAGGATAGTTGAGATTCCATAGGAAATGAGAAATTTGAAAATTAATTGTAAATCCTAAATTAGAATTGGTTTCATGATTTTGTGGATGAGAGAGGATCGTTAGAGATTAGTTGAGTCAAACGAGGACTTAGAGGATATTCAGGATTTTGTTAAGAAGATGGAGGATCTGAACCAAAATTGGTTACAAAATCTTTTGTATAAAATGATAAGTCTCAAGGCATTAAAAAATAGAGAGAGATTCAGGTTTTAGACAGATAGGGTTTGTTGTTATAAGCCTACGGAAAATTAGATGAAGAGGCCACAAATAGAGAATATCAGGCTAGAATGGAATTCTTTTTGTAAATATCAGTTGATAAATATAGAGAACTCATTTCCTATGTTTATGTGGTGTGTACTATATGGTAAATTATAAATCATGTATAGATTAGAGTGTTTCTGCATAATATGTGTATGCAGGTGAAATTTGGCAAATCAAACCAGCACATAGCATTTGTGATCTGATTCATACAAAGTTCTGAGTAATCCAAATTAAATGGAAAAACATTCCATTAATTGTTGTAAAGAGGAATGGTGAATTAAATTATGCTTCAACTGATATAACAACACTGTGGTATCGGCTTAATGAAGAGAAAGCACAGTGGATCATATATGTTGGTCAATTATTCCATTTTGAGATGTTAATTAGTGCTGCAAAGCATGCTGGTCGACTGCCTACCAACAATGATTTACCATATTTTAAGCAACGACATTACAAATTCTTCATCTTTGCCTCGGGCTTCAGTTTTTGAAATGAAAGTCCATCTCGTCTTATGAAAAATGTGGTTGAGTTATTCATATAAACCGAGTTTATATATACCAGATTTCCATGGAATCCGTGAGTTAAATTTGATCTACAATGCTTGCCAAAAAGGAGAAGGTTGTGCATTGAAAGAAGGCAGAAATCATGACTCAGTGAATAGCAAGTGAAACCATGAGTTGATGGCGCAGTGGAATGGTGAAAATGTTTTTGCAAAACCGCAAATGGTATTTGTGTGGAGTGGAACTAGTAAGTAGTAAATTTTGAAGACATGCGATAGTGGTTAGGTGGTGACACGTCGCACTTGAAAACTACCCATTTCGCACAAATTGAAAAACTTTAATCCTCATGCATAATAGGATGTGAAATCTATTGGATTACACGCATTTTGTTGTGGGGTTTCGATTGCCATTGGATGGACGGATGCATAAAAATCGCCAGCAAAGGTGCATTTGAAATAATTGTGGGGCCAATATATATATATATATGTTGGCACCTTGGGTTTTAAATCCAAGTCGAAATCATAGATCAAAATATCATAAAGTGTGTGTTTTATTATGGTTTATAACCATAACTATGGTAAAGGAAAAGCTTCAGCATATGAGGTTGCCTCTGTTTGAGGTTATCGTGATTTATATGCATGAGACTATGCATTTGGTATGCATGTTGTGGGTTTACGCAGTTTAGGTTGCGTCAAAATTAGAGACGTCTGAGTAGATGAGGCATAAGGGAGGTTATTTTAGCAAGTATGAAGCCATCCCAACTCATAAACATCATGCCTCCATCATTTTTCAAGAAATCATTCTAAGGGACAAATCATTTGCCATACACAGGGCCAGTTTCGCTTCAAACTATGTTTTCGACCAAACAGAGATGAATTTGACAAAAGTGAGAGAGGTTTGTGTCCATGATTGACCAAGGAAGAAAAACCTTATTCAGGTTTTACACAGGTATCATTTTTGTTGATAAATGTTAAAAATACAGGTGTTACACGAGGTTTGTTGCATTTCTGGAGTGACCTTGGGAAAATGAAGTTTTCTCCTAGCTGGAGTGTCCAAATGACTTGCAGGATGAGTCAAATGATAACTACACAAAGAGAGATTTCCAATGAGCTATCATGAGCTCAATTTGGAGTTGAGGAAGGCCTCCAAAATTTTCTTGCACCAGAACTCTACATTTATGCACCCTCATTCAGCACTTTTTGACCAGTCTTTGGAAAATCAACTTTTCACAAGGAAAATGAACTCCAAACAGAAAAGAAAAGGTAGATTTGGAAAGTAGAAAGGATAATCATTCCAACGAGCTATCCTAGGCCCAATTTGGACACAAGGAAGGCCTCCAAAATTGGTCTACAAAAAGGTGTTGCGATGGCGCTGCACGTTCAGGAATGGCGTTGCGCGTTTGGAAGATGTTGTTGCGCGTTTACCAGTCTTGGGAGAACAGGTTTTTGATAGGGCATATGGACACCATTCAGGAAACTAGAGGCATATTTGGACACTAGACTCAAATACCTTTCCCATGAGCTATCATGGAGCTGATTTTGACACTAGGAAGGCCTCCAAAAGTTGCTTGCAAAAGAGGTTATTTTTCCTGTCATGGTGTTGCGTGTTTACCAAGAAATGCAGTTTTCATTATCTTGAGCAGATTTTGACTTTATGATTTTTTTACTTGGGAAAATGGAGAAATTACTGATGTAAATGGTCATGGTGAATGTAAATGTCATTTTTTCACTTTCATCTAAGGTAGATACATTAGGTAAGTCATCAGTTGAGGTCAAATGAATCAATTTCCTTTCTTTTAGAGGCAAGTTGTTGGGTCTTCCTAGTTTTCATTTTCTTGTTTGGGATTAGGTGAAACTGATCCTCATCTCATGGATTTTACCCCCTGAGGCTAGGGAGAGTTGTTTTGAGGTATATATCATGTATTTTCTTAGTCAATTGTAATGGTTGAACTCACTTGGAGCTTTGGCATCTCAAGAGACATTTTGTATCAATTTGGCTTTGGACTTTAATGATAAATTTGTAGTTATTTCTTCGAGATCCATGTGGTATGCAGTGTTTGACATAGTTTCTTCTTTGTGATCATTTTTATGAATGTATTGTAGCTCATAAACCATTTTCATGTCTATGATATGCTTAATTTCAAGTTGAAAAGCAGAATTCATGTTTCATGCTCTGTTTTGGGAAATTTGGCATAATTTGTTTATTTTCTTCAGTTTAGGGAGAATTAATTTCAGATGCTCTTCCTAACTCCTCACCATTATATTCACCTCGCCATAATAATATTTTAATTTCAAACCTTCTACCTACCTTGCCCTTTAGAACCCCTGCAGATTTTGACCTAATTTCCTTGCCCTAACTGTTTGACTTCTCTTGATGCAGCAAAACCCTAAGCAATCAAAATCAAAACCCTGAGCTACTATACCTAGCCTAAAATATTCTTTCCTTAGTCATTTTGGCTATGACCTATACGGAGAGATCCCTCTCCTAGCCTAGTAGGGCTAACTACTTGGCTAAGCGTGGTTTGAGGTTACCTCAGGATTGCCTCTCTCAGCCTGAGGTTCAATCTAAGTGATAACAAAGTCTATGATCACCTCGAAATGGATTTACAAAATAAAACATGGAGCTAATGGAAATCCTGAAAATTTCAAGGCCGGGTTCGTTGTTCGAGGCTTCTCTCAAAAGGAAGGTGTGGACTATGACGATATATTTGCACCAGTTTCCTGATATACCACCATTCATTCAATTATTTCCCTTGCTACCTCTCAGTGATGGAATCTACATCAAATGGATGTCAAAACTACTTTCTTGCATGGCTCGCTTAAGGTGGAAGTTTATGTAGAGAAACATGTGGGGTTTGACGTTCTGGATCGAGAGTCACATGTATTCATGTTGAAGAAATCCCTGTATGGGTTGAAGCAAGCCCCCAGGAACTGGTATGAAAGGATCGACAGTTATCTTATGAAGTTGGGTTTTACAAGAAGTGAAGTTGACCCAAACCTTTACTTCAAGGTTGAAATGGCAAGCCTCTCATACTGGTAGACTATGTAGACGATCTCTTTCTGACAGGTACAAACCCTCTCATTCATCAATGCAAGAGGGATTTGGATTTTGAATTTGAAATGAAGGACTTAGGGTTGATGTAATACTTCCTAGGCTTGGAGGTCTGGAAAAAGCCAGGAGATATTTTCCTTTCTCAAGGAAAATACATCGTGAAGCTACTTGAAAGATTTGGGATGGTGGACTGAAAGTATGTGACTACTCCAATGGAATTCAACTTCAAGAAGCTATGTGGAAGTGTAGTTGAGCCAGATTTAGGAAATCCTTATGAGTATCGACAACTCGTGGGGGCCCTGATGTTCTTGGTGAACTCTCGCCCAGACATATGCTTCGCAGTGAATACGTTGAGTCAATTTATGGTCGATCCTCATCAGATACATTGGATTGATGCCAAGAATCTGTTGAGATATCTCTGGGGCACAAACAACTATGGGTTGAGATACACTACCAGGAATTTGATGCTCCATGGATATTTTAATTCTCACTAGGTTGGAAGTGTGGTGGATTATAAGAGCACATCTGGTTGTTACTTCTCACTAGGTTCTGCTTCAATATCCTGGATGAGCATGAAGAAGAATCAGCTTCCTTAAGCACCGTTGAGGTTGAATACATAATTACTAGTATGGCCTGTTGTGAAACTGTTTGGTTGAGGAATATCTTTAGTAAGTTGTTTTAGCATGTGATGGATACCACTGTGATCTATTACGACAACCAAATTGAGATTCGTCTTTATGAGAATCTTTTGTTCCACGACTGCTCTAAGCATATTTATATCAGGTAACACTTTACCCAGGATATGGTAAAATGGGGAGAAATAAAGTTCCATCACATCGAGACTAATGAGCAGGTCGCAGATATTCTCACGAAGCCCTGGGGAAGGTAAAATTCTTGACCTTCTGTGAGAGACCTAGAGTCGTGGAAAGACCCTCCTATGAGGGTTCCGCATGAGTTTGACATTGAGCTCTGGGAGCTTCGGAGGGCTTGGGGTACTTCTTGGAGCTATGAGCGACCATAGGGTGAGCGGTTGACCTTACCCTAGTGGTGTGTTGTGTATAGGGTGAGTGGTTCACCTTCCCCTTCAATACCCCATTATGGTTGGCATATGCATAGGATGAGTGGTTCACCTTCTCCTATGGCACATGATTAGGATGAGTGCTTCACCTTCTCTTGTTGATGCCCCAGTATACATCCTACCCATGTAGTCCAGGACTTATAGGAAGTACCTCTTATCTGGCCAGTGAGATGGGAAATGAGGATAAAGACCATAGAACTACCAATGGATGCATCGTTTATTGTCGTACTCTCTATGTTAGGATCATGGTGTTCAAACATCTTCATTTGGGATCAATTGAGTTTTTACCTCTAGACTGACTTTGGGTTAGTGGAGAGTGGAAAGGTATTGTGACTCACTCTCAATCAATTCTTCTGCATTATTTCTTCATGGTTTAACATAGTAGAGTGAAAATCAGAGCAGATCAGAGCCAGGATGGCAGATATGATGCAGGTTGTAAGATGGATTGGTAGGTGGACTTCTCCCTAGTTGAAAGGGAGTGTTAAAATTGGCAACTAGTTCCAAACTCCAACTTGGATAGCTCATATGATGGAGATGATATTTTTATTGGATTCCTATTTTCGAGAGGTGCAGGTTTGAACTAAATTTCTTCTTGTTCGTACAAGCATAAGTGTGATTTTGAATTTATTATTTACACGTGTGAATTGTCAAGGTCGACCACAGTCAAATGTAGGCTAATGAAGCCCAACAGTTTTATCTCCTCACCCTCAACAAATTGTATAAATAAGAGTGACCTTCACCTCATTTGGACATCACTCACTCGTCACACATCTCTCTCTCCTCTCCTTATTGGTTCATACAACTTGGACCAGCTCTCTATCTCACACGTGTGAAAATAGGGGACCAAAAATTTTAGGGCAGATTGCAAGATGAATTTTAGGAAAACAAGTCAGCGTTGACCAGTGTTGACCAAGGGTCAACTCTCCTACTTGGATTTTGTTTTCAAGGCATAAAATATGACTTTTGAAGTCCGCATTTATTGGCTCTATTTTTTAGGCATTTGGAGCAGTTTGACCAAGGCTGACTTTAGCGTTGACTTCAGGTTTGAACGCATATTTTACATCCGTGTTGATTGGGTTTGACTTGACTATTTTGGGTTGATTTTGACCCTCTTGGAAGGCCAAATTGGACTGATGTTGACTGCGCTACTTGGAAGACATTTTGGAGCCACTTTGACCAAAGTTGAATTTTGGGTTAGGGATGCAATTGACTGTTATTGACTGTTTATTTTGTCAGGAATGTTTTGGGCAAGTTATTTTTATATTTTTACTCTCTCTCTCTATGTTGAGTTATTGAAGAATAATAATAAGAATTCGATCAAAGGGTTTTCCCCTCATTGGGGTTTTTCCCTGGCGTCTGCCAAATATTGTGTCCTCTTGTCTTGGCTTGTCTTCTACATTTTGTTTATATTCTATCAGCATTTACTGTCATTGTGATTAAGCTAATGTGATTTCTAAACTAGAATTTGATATTGGGCTCATAAGGAAAATTTAAGTAAATTGTACTTAAGCATAGAACATACCATTGTTATCTAAAATTAACACAAAGGGATATGGACATCACATTTTGGATTGATTGGAAAAAGTGCGGAAATGTAAGTATATGATGTTACAATATTTTCAAAGAAAATATCTAATTACTTGCATCATCTAAGGAAAAAATATAGGCGGTGTTGAAAATATGATATATCTTTAAATCCAAAGAAGAGCATCCTCGATTGTCTGAGGGAATCCTCTTAGGACACATTATAGCTAATAGTGGAATTAAAATGGACACGCAACGAGTCAACACTATTTCTCAGATTCCCTTTCCTGCGAATAAGAAAGTTATAAAATCCTTCTTGGGGAACACACATCGTTAAACCTTTGCAGGAGACGATCAAGAAGGATGCAACTTACAAATGGGACCAGAGGAAGAAATATGTCTTTGCACTGATTAAACAAGCAATTGTTGATGCTCTAGCATTATATAGTCTAGATTTCAATAAAGATTTATTGTTGTATACTTTTTCTTCTGACACAGCTATTGCAGTCGTTCTTACTCAAAAGGACAATCAAGGAAATTAGTGGCCCATATAATTTATGAGTGATAGCCTACAGGGATTAAAATTGAATTATCCCCGTCGATAAGAAAGCCTATGCGATTTACAAGGTGGTTAATAAATTTAGTCCTTACCTCTTGAAAAGCCATGTTATCATATTTGTGCCCCACCCAGTGTTTAGATTTATCTTTGTGCAACAAGAGTTAGGTGAGAGGAGGGTGAACTAGATGATAAAGCTTCAAGAAAAAGCCACAATCTTTGTTGGCTTGCAGTAGAAGAATTTAATTCACCAGAAGAGGACTCTTATGAATGGCAACAAGAAATTGGAATGTACAATATTGAGTAAGCTACACCTACAAACATTGGAATGTACAATATTGAGTAAGCTACACCTACAAACACTACCACGTCTTGTTACATTGATGTACATCAGTACCTAGAGCATGACACCTTTCCCTCACACGTATTGGCGAAACAGAAATGGGAAATCTGACTCAAATATTTATCTTATCATCTTGTACATGGTGTGATTTTTTGAAAGCACCATAATGGTGTAATGTTCATATGCTTAGAAGAAAAAGATTAAAAAAGTGGTCTGAAAATGGGTGGATAACTTGTTATTCTTTTCAATCACCTCCCACTCAGTTAAACAAATTAAGATCTAGCTTATTCTTGACTGTGCGGAATTGAATTCTTAATTCAAGTGTATGTGTTTTAAACTATTTTAATGCTTTAAGTGTGAGGAATTACACAATTGTTTTTGCTGATACAACAACCATAAAGTACATCAAATAAGCATCAACACATAACAACAAATTTAATAAAGGAGTTCACCTGAATATCGTGGGCTACGTCTCCTTGAACCTTTATCAATTGACTTGGCTCTTTGGGATTAAGGTGGAAAGTTTATTTTACAAGTTACTAACTCAAATCCAAAGGTTATCTGAACTGACCCCTAATGGGTTTAGAATACCATCATTTCCCTGGGAATGGTTGTAATCTCTTTTAAGATAGACCTAGGTTCCCTTAGACTTGATCTCTTCTGTCGGCACCCTTAAGCTTACCTATGCTTCCCTGTGGCACTAACTCCTTAAGAAATCCTTTTGTCCATGAAACCTCACCTACTATCTCCAGAACATATCAGACATCCAAAATAGACTGATCATTTTCTCAAAATGAGCTCTGGCTCCCCAAACTAGGCCCTCATCCATTGTTGGCCCTGGGTTGCCTGAAACTTTCCTATGGCTTCTCAACCTTGAGAAGTCTCCAAATGGTTTTTAAAATCCCTTAAATGGATTCAAAATTTCCAAAATATTCAGAATAGACTATCCACTTACTGAAATTGGCCTCCGGTTGATCCGGTTACACCTCCAACACCTGGTGGCACCCCCGACTCTAGGTTCACTGAAAACTTCTCTGAAGCATCTCGGCCTTCAAAAGTCTTAAAAAGATTCTACAAATCATTCCATTGGATTCAAAAGGCTCAAAATATTCAAAATAAACTATTGGTTTGCTGAGAATGGTCACTGGTTTCCATTGCTAGGCCTCATTCTCCTGCTGGCCCTTGGAACTTCTTTGAAGCGATCAGCCTTCAGAAGTCCTCTATTGGCTCTACAAACCTCACCATTAGATCCATAATGTCTGAAACATCCAAAAATGAATATTGGTTTCCTGAGTAAGGCCTCTAGCTGCCCTGGCTAGGCCTCAATCTGTTGTTGGCTCCTGGTGGCCCTAGTGGCCCCTAGAACTTCTTTGAAGAAAAATCACACTCAGAAGTCCTTTGATGGCTCTAGCTCCCTTACCAATGAGTCTGGAATATCCAAGAAAGTCTAAATTCACTATTCATGCTCCAAGAATGGTCGAATCATGCTCAAGATAGAGCCTAATCAATTTTTGTCTAGTTTCACCTAAAACAACTCCACTAAAAATGGAGCACTCCAGTTAACTGGAGTTAAAAGAGTGAAAATCGAAAAAATTTAGGGTGCTCCAAAAGCTCCTCCAATCCTGACCGTTATAATAAATGTTGAGTTGGGTGGTTAGACACATGTCCTTCCCCTCCATGGTTACTGCTTACGGTTGGCGGAACCCACAGTAATAAGCCACGGGATATGGTTTCGAAACTCCGGTTAAACTGTTATAACCTTAACCGTGCAGGAGAACCGTCTGGAATCATAACCGTTGCATGTGATATCTCAGAAATGTTGGCAGGTGTAACTATTGGCTGAGTTTGCACCGGTGGTTTTATCCCTTGAACATGGGCGACGACCATATGGGGAGGGGGCTGGCCCCCTCCAAACCCCAATGCAAATTTGCATAAACAATAAATTAAACCCGCCAACATACAAGTTAAGAACCAAACGTAGGGGATGCGGTTAAGACATTGGTGTGCTATGCAGGAGGTCACGCGATCGATCCTCTGGCCCTCCACCAAAATTTTGAAACATTATTCAAGGGCCACATGGCAGCCTCAGGGCTAGCCACGTGGTGCTTTATCATTGGCCCAACAAACCATTCGACCAGTGATAAGCCAACACTTGTCCTCCTGCAATTGGCTAGAAAGGAATATTCCAAGGAATATTCTAAGGAATATTCCAATAATATTCCGTAGAATATTCCAAGAATATTCCCTGGAATATTCTTTTTTTTACTTTACAAATGCCTAGCCAAACCTAGCCAACTGTCGAAATTTGCAGTTTATTGGACTTTTCAAAACACGATAACTTCTTCATATGGTGTCCGTTTTTTGAAACGTTCGCAGTGCCAGAATCGGGAAGACGAGACCTATCTGGTCACTCAGGTTCGACACTCTTTCAAACACTTTGAAATTTGAGCTATCACTTAGGTTCTTGATCCAAAACTGATCACTCCTCCCCATTAGGAATCTTTTGGACCCCAAAAGACTAATTACCTGATCAATGGATGAGATTACAGCACCCTCACATTTCCAGCCTCCATACACGTTTCCTTGCTTGGGTTAGTGCCTTTGAGCCCCAACTCGAAGGTAGTCGACACTTCCCTTCTTGAATTCTCTTGTCCTCCTGTCAAGAACTATATCTTCCTTGAACTCATTCAAAAATTTCTGGCGAGAAATTTTCAATTGAAGGCAGTGGAACATCATGTCCTTGATCATTGATCCAAGGTGGCTCAACCAAACATAAGTTTTCAACATAATACATGCACACATGACTGAAATTTGCATATGTACAAATGAATGTATGTCTTACTGGGTTAAGAAGTCAAACCACTTCTTACCAAGACACTTCCATGGAAATTTTTGCTGCTGAAAAACTTCTTCATGTGAAACATCTATTCTCACATCAATGATGGAATCTTTGGTTCCATTTTTTCCAGTCTTTTTATCCTCTTTCTTCAAATGGTCGGATGCAATGTCCAACATTGGGCAATAACATGTCCCTTCTTCTGGCAATGTGTGCAAGTCTTTTGCACCTTCTTTTCAAGTTGCCTTCGCTTCAATTGTTCCCTGTATGCCTTCATCATCTTCCATCATTTTGAAACTTCATGGTTACATAGACCACAATAGGAACAACAACTCTTTCTTCCATTCAAGAAAGCAGATTTTCCATGCTTAACATAAACATAATCAACTTGACTATGGGAAGAATTATACCTCAAATGTTGATTTTCATATCCATCTTTTCAACCTTCATAAGGAGATGAACTTGTAGAGGTTCCAGCTTTCTTTTGAAGACTAACATCAGTGTTCATGTCTTGATAGCTGTCAGAACTCTCTTACTCGCCATAAGTTGCATGTCTACAAACATATTGCTGCAACATAGGCTTCAAACAATGGCATTCAACTTGAAAACAAACTTGACATGTATGTGGGTTAGAACTTGTAACAATAGTTCTTCCTTGAGTTGTCTCAAATTCCTTCATGGCTGTAGAGTTTTCGCCATAAGATTAAACATAGCCTAGACCAAACTTCTTAGGCCTTTCCTCAACCAAAATAGGATCAATCATGCCTTGTGCATGTTTTCCTATACCTTGCCTTCATAGCCAATTTTTAACACCAACTTGGACCCTATACCTCTAATGTGATTTTCAAATGAACCTGCGCATCTATCTAAAGAGGAATTTGAAGACAAATTTGAGTGATTTACCTCTGCTTCAAGCATGTTCTTGGTTAAGTCCTCTTGGGCTTGGTGGAGCTGCATCAAAATCTCATGCATTCTTTGAAGAATTCCTTCTTTCTCTTGCTTCATAGCAACCAATTACTCACGAAGCCTAGTGCTTTCTCTTCCATCTTCATACAGAATTTGCACCATATCCTTTAGGATGTAGAAGTCCTACTTCATCTCTTCATTGAAGAATCTTGTGAAAGAGAATTTAGAAACCTCACTTGAAGAAGTTGTCATCATTATGTAAATGAATTAAAGAACTTCAACAACAATTCAAAAGCTTCAAAAACAATTAACAAAGCTTATTAGCAAGAAATATGGATGTAGATTCAAGCTCTTTTCTGCAGCTTGTATATCTTCTTCAAGCAAACTTTTGCAAACAATACCTCTCGTGCTTCAAGGGTTGCCTTGAGGTTCTTTGGGTAAGGAGAATTCTTTCAGCCTTCTTCCTTCTTGTCCTCTTCTGGACTTAGCTATCAGTAGCTCCCCTTCTCCTCTAGCAAACTCAAACTTGTAAGCATCAATCAATTTAAAAACAGTTAAATTCTTTGCATTGTTAAACACCTTTCAAGTCAAACAAGCAACCTAGGGCTTTGTCAAGCAAGAAACCTAGTGCTTTGATACCACCTGATCTGAAAATGGGTGGATAACTTGTTATGTTTTTCAAGCACCTCCCACTCAGTTAAACAAATTAAGATCTAGCTTATTCTTGACAATGCGGAATTGAATTCTTGATTCAGGTGTATGTGTTTTTAAATTGTTTTAATGCTTTAAGTGTGAGGAATTACACATTTTTTTTCGTTGATATTAATTATGTACAGAACCATAAACTGCAGCAAATAAGCATCAACACATAACAACAAATTTAATAAAGGAGTTCACCTGAATATCATGGGCTACGTCTCCTTGAGCCTCTATCAATTGACTTGGCTCTTTGGGATTAAGGTGGAAAATTTATTTTACAAGTTACTAACTCAACTCCAATGGTTATCTGAATTGAACCAATGGGTTTATAATACCATCATTTCCCCTGGAATGGTTGTAATCTCTCTAAAGATAGAACTAGGTTCCCTTAGATCTCTTCTATCAGTGCCCTAAAGCTTCCCTGAGCTTCCCTGTGGCACTAACTCCTTAAGAAATAATTTTTTGTCCCTGAAACCTCACCTACTATCTCCAGCACATATCAGACATCCAAAATAGACTGATCATTTGCTCAAAATTGACTCCCCAAACTAGGCCTCCATCCACTACTGGCCCTGGGTTGCCCAAAACTTCCTTGTGGCTTCTCGACCTTCAAAAGTCTCAAAATGGTTTTTCAAATCCCTTCAATGGATTCAAAATGTCCAAAATATTCATAATAGATTATTCACTTACTAAAATTGGCCTCTGGCTGCTCCGGTTACGCCTCCAACACCTGGTGGCACCCCCGACTCTGGGTTCACTGAAAACTTCTCTGAAGCATCTCGGCCTTCAAATGTTTTAAAAATATTTTGAAAATCCTTCCATTGGATTCAAAACGCTAAAAATAGTCAAAATAGACTATTGGTTTGTTGAGAATGGTCACTAGTTGCCCTGGCTAGGTCTCATTCTCCTGTTGGCCCTTGGTGGCCCTCGTGGCCCTTGAAACTTCTCTGAAGAAACTCGCCCTTCAGAAGTCCTCTACTGGCTTTGAAAACTCACCATTAGATCCAGAATGTCTGAAACATCCAAAAATTACTATTGGTTTCCTGAGTAAGGCCTCTAGCTGCCCTGGCTAGGCCTCATTTTATTGATGGCTCCTGGTGACCCTAGTGGCCCCTATAACTTCGCTGAAGCAAAATCATGCTCAGAAGTCCTCTGATGGCTCTGGCTCCCTTACCAATGAGTCTGGAATATCCAAGAAAGTCAAAATTGACTATTCACACTCCAAGAACGGTCGAATCATGCTCAATATAGAGCCTAATCAATTTTTGTCCGATTTCACCTAAAATAGCTCCACTAAAAATGGAGCACTCCAGTTAACTGGAGTTAAAATAGTGAAAATCGCCAAATTTTAGGGCACTCCAAAAGCTCTGCTAGTCCTGAACGTTACAACAAATTTTGAGTTCGGCGGTTGGACACATGTCCTTCCCCTCCACGGTTACCGCTTACGGTTGGCGGAACCCATGGTAATAAACCACAGGGTACAGTTTGGAAACTCCAGTTAAACTGTTGTAACCTTAACCGCATGGGAGAACCATTTGGAATCATAACCGTTGCATGTGATATCTCTAAAATGCTGGCGGGTGTAACTGATGGCAGAGTTTGCGCTAGTGGTTTTAGCCCTTGGACATGGGTGACAGCCATATGGGGAGGGGGCTGGCCCCCTCCAAACCCCAATGCAAATTTGCATAAACAATAAATTAAACCCGCCAACATAGGGGTTAAGAACCAAAAGTAGGGGATGTGGTTAAGACATTGGCGTGCTATGCGGGAGGTTGCACGATCGATCCTCTGGCCCTCCACCAAAATTTTGAAACACTGTTCAAGAGCCACATGGCAGCCTCGGCGCTGGCCACGTGGTGCCTTATCATTGGCCCAAGAAACCATTCGACCAGTAATAAGGCAACACTTTTCCTCCTGCAATTGGCCTAAAAGGAATATTTTATGGAATATTCTGAGGAATATTCTAGGAATATTCCCTAGAATATGATTTTTTCTGACTATACAAATGCCCAGTCAAACTTGGTCAGCTATCGAAATTTGTAGTTTACTGGACTTTTCAAAACGCAATAACTTCTTCATATGGTATCGGTTTTTTGAACTGTTAACAGCACTGGAATCAGGAAGGCGAGACCTATCCAGTCGCTCAGGTTTGATACTCTTTCAAACACTTTTAAATTTGAGCTATCACTTGGGTCCTTGATCCAAATCTGATAAAAAAGGGTATTGAAAGACCTTCATGATAGTCCAATTAGCAGGGACTACGCTTGCAACACTTCTGCTCATAGACCCTCTCTAAATACCTCCCCTTACTTCCTCGTATAAGAAAAAGAATTTATCCTTCCTCTGAACCTATACCTCCAAATTCTACAACTTTCTCAAGAATCCTAAGGTAAACCATGTCTTCTTGTTCATAGCAGGATAGACACTCTTTTGAAGAAAAACTTAAACAAAAGAAAAAAAATTTGTAAACCATAGTCGTATCAAATGTTGGTTTGACAAGAAGTCTCTGGAGAAAAAGGAGTTTAGTGTGGGAGACCTAGTATTGAAATAGGACCCTTTTCTATTCATGAAAATCATGACCACCATACTTATCGTCTTCAATCCTTAGATGGGAAGATGGACTCCCTTCCTATCAATGGTCAAGATCTTAAACGTTATTTCAATAGCAGCCTTGGGTTGTGTTTCTACCTATGTACATATGCATTTCCTTGTTTGTTTTTGTTCTTGTTTTGTTAATGTATTTTCTTCTTTGCTTTGTTTTGGTTATTGCACGTAAATCAGACCTTGTGTGGATGTCTTTTGTTCGGTTCTAACAATTTTGGAAAAAATTTTAAAGGGATTTGTGACATTCAACAATGACTGGTTAATTTTCGGTCCCTCTTCTTTGCTTGGCTCTGATATATTTAAGGTCAATGATATTTGAATGGAATATATGATCCATCTGAATGGAAATCTTTAAGAAGAACCATGATGCCCATATTTATTTTAGGATCTTCATTCCTTGACTTAGTATTGTAACTGAATAGTTTTTTGCATGTCGATCCAATCAAGTAGAGAAGGGAAAGGAGAAAGCTAAAAGCAAGCATATCAATTTCAGAGGTATAAGAGTCTCTGCAATAAGAATAACCTTTCATTCTCTCAGTAAGTCCGGATACCTCTTACACCCTGGCGATATACACGTTGATAAAATTCCAATGAGCATATTGAAAATAAAACAAGGGGTGAAAGAAAAGAAATACTTTTTGTGCAAAAAGGTGAAGCAGGTAACTTCATCGAGGTACTGAATGTTGAGATTCAACAAGATGATGAGCTTAGTGAAAAGAGTCGCCTTCACTAAGTGTGCCCACAGGCTATTTTTGGCGCAAGTCTATTTTTAGACATGATGATCATATTTCAGAAGTTGCAGGATGCTATTTGTGGATGGTTGATCAAGTTGGAAAAATAGATGAAATTCTATTTTTAGAATATTGGGCGAAGTCTATTTATATATAAATCAATCTAAATAGATGCATGTCGATTATTATTAGCTCTTAATAATAATCGGACTCCTATGACAACTTATTCTCTTGGAGCACTTCGGTTCGGTGCACGGATGTGGCGGATACGATTTGACGAGGAAGGGAATTACGATATTCTTGAGGTTTACTAGAGCTATTGCATGAAGGACTCGGTTAGAACTCAAGTGGCGAGTTTGGTGGAGTTTGGAAGAAGTAGTTATAGAGTTGTATTCAGTTTAACTCAGTTAGACTCAGTTGAGCTAGTTGTATCTAGTCTAAATGATTGATACACTAGTGAGAGTGGAGTGAATTAATTAGTGAATTAATTCCCAAATAATAACTCATTAATCAACTGAAAAATATAGCAGTTAACTATAGTGCATGGTAGTTTCAGTGGAGACCCAGTGGAGAGATAGGTGAAAGGGCAAGATGGACTATCTATTGTGACTATAGTGGTGCATTGATTGCATCACACACACATCAGAGTTTCCAATGAGGATTTCACATTCAAGGCAAGGGTAATTCGAATTCATTCAGAGCTATTCTTCAGTGAGGATTGTGCAGTGGAGGCAAGCTAGTAGGAGGCAAAGATCGGTGCATGGATTTGCAAGATTGGTCCTTATTAGTGTATGACGATTGTATTGTATTGAGAGCTTGTGATAAGCTTTGTAAGCTTTGTATGATATTTTCATATGATCTCCATGTTACATAATATATATTTGGGGTTTTCAACTTCAGGCTTTCCCGGTTAAAAATTGTGTTATGTGCGATTTATTATTTTTGTTTATGCTTCACATGTGTGTGAAATTAATTTTTCCGCAAAAGATTAACAAGTGGAATAGATTCAATATCTTACATAAATTTAAATAGTGTGAGATCAAGTGGATATAGGACATATGCATGCTTAGTGCACATAATTTCTACATGGTATCAGAGCGTTGTTGACTGAATATTGTAATTGTGAAGTGAGTTTGTGCTGGTGGACAATTCAAATTTGCTACAGAAGATTCTTGGTGTAGAAATCGAGTATACATTGAAACGTATTTCAACGGGTTGAGATTGGAGTATGCCCTTGATGGGAGCTTGAATTACATAGCCTAGAAGGACAGGATGGAGGCAGTGCTAGAGGATAATGGACTGAAGGAGTTCATCAATATCGATGTTCCTAAGTCGGGATCTAGTGATGTTGTATTACTTGATGCATGGATAAATAAGACAACAAAGACGAGAATGATTCTGTTGGAAGGTGTGAAGGACCATATTATATCCAGCCTTCATAGGAAATCCACTCCATTCTTAATGTGGAAGGCTTTGACATACTTGTTCCAAAGCAGAAGTGACCAAAGGAATTTGGCGCTTAAAGACAAACTCAAAAAAATAAAAATGGAGAAAGGCGACAGTATACCAAAATACCTCACGAAGTTTGTCCACTGCAAGGATGAGCTGGGAAGTGTGGGAGTTACTGTTGATGAAGAAGACTTGGTGAGCTTGGCTCTCCTAGGGCTTCCAAAGAGTTGGCATAGCTACGAAGACTCTGTCAATGGACGAGAGAAACTACCAGGATGGGAGCGACTTTGGTCGGATCTTGTGCAGGAGGAGATAAGGCAGGGTACCGGGGATGGATCTTCATCGAAGAATGAAGATGAAGAAAATTTCACTTTGGCTGCCATAGCAAGAAAAGGGAAGGGGAAGAAAAATCCTTCTCAATTCGGTGCGAAAGGCAAGAAACGGGATTTGTCCAAGGTGAAGTGTTTTCACTGTCACCAGCACGGACATTTCGCCACTAATTGTCCACAGAAGAAGAAGAATAAGCAGGCTGCTAGATCTGCAACTGAAGAGGCCTTAGCCTCACAATTTGAGCTGGATTTTTCCTTGATCGCATGCTTGGTTTCAAGCTACATGGGATCGGTGTGGTATCTTGATAATGGTGCATATTTCCATATGAAGGGAGACAAAGAGTTGTTTAGTGACTTGGAGGAGAAGGACCTCCGGATGCATATAGAGATGGGCGATGATGGTCGGTACAGTGCTACTGGCATTGGGAAAATTACCTTTGAGAGGGAGTCCGGTAATCCATTCTTGTTGAATAATGTCATGCATGTTCCAGGTCTGAAGAAGAACTTGGTCTCGGTCGCAATGCTAGAAGAAATAGGTTATGATGTGAATGATGTTGTTTTTCGGTGAGGAAAATCCTTCATTCGACATAAAACAATGAGTAAAACCAAGAAGATAGGAGTTCGAATTAATAATCTCTACAAGTTGGAGGTAGATGGCTGTGCAAAGCAGAAGAAGTGGTGAGCCGGGATGAGGGCGAGTTATGGCACAGGAGATTGGGCCATCTTCACCATGGCGCTTTGAAGATTTTGCAGCAAATTTCTACTGAACTTCCCAAGGGTACTCTTGCATAGTCAGATTAGTGCAAAGGATGTACAATGGGTAAGTTTGTGAACACCACCTTTCATGAGAAGGAGAACCGTGCTTCAGTGATCCTGGAGAGAATTCACACAGATGTGTGTAGACCATTCTCGGTTGCTTGAATAGCAAAACACAGGTATTATGTGATATTTGTTGATGATTATTCTCATAGATGCTGGATCTTCTTCATGTAGAAGAAGAGTGAAACGTTCTCAAAGTTCTGTGAGTTCAAGGCATTGGTGGAGAAGGAGTCGGGGAAGTAGTTAAAAGCTCTACGGAGTGATAATGGTGGTGAATACATCTCTAGAGAATTCAAAGACTTCTATAGAGAAGAAGGAATTTGAAGAGAACTCATAGTGCCTCATAACCCACAGCAGAATGGGGTCGCGGAGAGAAAGAACAGAAAGATCGTGGTGTTGCATGAGCGATGCTGCATGATCAGGGCCTACTAATGCACTTGTGGGCGGAAGCATGCCACACTGTAGTTTATGTGAAAAATCGTTGTCATCATAGAGTACTTGGCATGAGTACACCCGAGGAAGCTTTTACTGGTAAGAAGCATGATATTTCTCATTTGAATATTTTTGGCTCACTTGTTTACATTCATGTGATGAAGGATGCTAGGAAGAAGCTGGAGCCAACTGTAGAAGTTGGGATATTTTTGGGGTACACAGAAACACCCCATAACTATCATGTGCATTTTCCAAATAGTCAGATGACTGTTATGCGATGGGATATAAAATTCAATGAGGTGAAAGCCATGAATTTGTCGCTTGAGAGGGAGCTACACTTTCATGCGGAAGAAGAACTTCTTGCTCCCAAAGATGAGCCTTTGGATGTGGATCAGCCACAGGAGAAGATTCATGGAGTGGAGGAGTCCACTCATGTAGAACCAAACATCATACAAGGCAAGAAGCATACCATAGAAGCTGAGAGATTGAAGGTGGATGCCACACAGAATGTAGGAGTTCCTACATCATAGCGCAGACAGAGACCGGTCACGACCGATATGCTGGATACATGGCTCTTATGAGCAAGTGTGTTGTGACGAGCCATCTTCTTTTGAAGAAGCGGTCACAGGGAACCCACATGGGTAGGTACTGTGGTGGAGGAGTATGACTCCATTGCGCCGAAGCTTCGGTGCTTGGGGAGATAGTTCCACGGGCTTGGTCAGAAAATCAGTTTGTAGGATCAAGATGGATCTACAAGGTAAAGCAAGTTGTTGATGGGAGCGTAGTATAAGGCAAGATTTGTTGCCTGGGGCTTCTCACAAATTGAGGGGATTGACTATGAAGAAACCTTTGCACCTGTCGCACGGTATTCTTCCATACAAACCATCCTTGCTCTCTCTGCGCAGATGGGTTGGCACATTCATCAGATGGATGTGAAGACTGCATTCCTTAATGGGATCATTGAGGAAGAGGTGTAAATTGAGTATCCTAAAGGATTTGAGATCTTCAGCAGCGAGTCACATGTGTGCAGGCTCAAAAGAGCGATGTATGGGATGAAACAAGCACCCCATGCTTGGTACACTCGGATCGACAACTATTTCACTGGACTTGGCTTCACCAAGAGTGACACGGATGAAAACCTGTACCAGATTGTGGTTGAGGGTAAGATTTTGATCATTGTACTTTATGTTGATGATTTGATACTAACAAGTGATGAGAAGTTGATACACTCATGTAAGGTTGAGCTTGCAAAGGAGTTTGAGATGAAGGATTTAGGCCTCCTTCATCATTTCCTTGTATTGGAAATATGGCAGCGGGAAGGTGAACTATTTGTGTCTCAAGGAAAGTATGCCTGGGATATACTGGAGAAGTTTCACATGCAAGGCTACAAGCCTATCAACACTCCTCTTCTAGGAAATTGGAAGAAAGAGGATGCTACATCGGCAGAGGTAGTGGATGCCACTGTTTATCGACAGTTAGTGGGTTCACTCATGTATTTAGTTAATACAAGACTGGACATATACTATGTGGTGAACCAGCTTTCACAAGCGATGGTTAAGCCTACCAAGCTCTTTTGGAAGGCAGGAAAGCATGTTTTGAGATATCTTAGGGGCACATCTGAGTATGGTTTATGGTACAGACAGACAGATGAGGTGAAGTTGCATGGCTTCACGGATGCAAATTGGGTAGGAAGCCCAACAGACAGAAAGAGAACATCAGGAGGGATTTTCAGTATCGGATCTATGAAATTTTCTTGGTATAGTAGGAAACAAAGATCCGTAGCACTCAGTTCAGCGGAAGCAGAATACATGGCAGTAAGTCAAGCTGCATGTGAGGCTATCTAGACGAGGAAGATCCTGGTTGGTTTGTTCGGTTCACATTTAGATCCCATGGTGATACATTTTGATAATCAGAGTTGCATTAAACTCTCGATTAATCCCATGTTTCATGATAGATATAAACATATTGATATCCGATATCATCATATCAGAGATTATGTGCAGCGGAAGATCATGTTGCTTCAGTACATTCCTACGGAGGATCAGGATGCAGATATTCTGACGAAGGTGCTCACCAGGAGAAAATTCGAATACCATAGAGGAGGATAGGGGTTGCAGATAATCCATATCTTATTGAGAGGGAGTGTTGAGAATGCAACAAGATGATGGAGCTTAGTGGAAAGAAGTCGCCTTCACTAAGTCGACCCGCAGGCTATTTTTGGCGCAAAGTCTATTTTTAGACATGATGATCATATTTGAAGTTGCGGGATGCTATTTGTGGATGGTTGATCAAGTTGGAAAAATAGATGAAATTCTATTTTTAGAATATTGGGCGAAGTATATTTATAGATCGTCAATCTAAAAATAGATGCATGTCGATTATTATTAGCTCTTAATAATAATCAGACTCTAAACAGCAACTTATTCTCTTGGAGCACTTCAATTCAGTGCATAGATGTGGCACATCAGCTGACAAAAGGAATTACGTTATTCCTGAGGGTTTACTGGAGCTATTGCATGAAGGACTCAGTTAGAACTCAAGTGGCAGAGTTATGACACAGTTGGAAGAAGTAGTTATGGAGTTGTATTCAGTTTAACTCAGTGAGACTTAGTTTAACTAGTTGTATCTAGTCTAACTGATTGATATACTAGTGAGAGTGGAGTGAATTAATTAGTTAATTAATTCACAAATAATAACTCATTAATCAACTGAACAATACATCAGTTAACTACAGTGCATGGCAGTTTCAGTGGAAACTAGTGGAGAGATAGGTGAAAGGGCAAGATAGATTATCTGTTGTGACTATAGTGATGCATTGATTGCATCCAACACTCAATGGAGATGCCAATGGGGATTGCGCAGTTAAGGATGGAGTAATTTGAATTCATTCAGAGCTATTCTTCAGCAGAGATTGTGCAGTGGAGGCAGGCTAGCAGGTGGCAAAGATCGGTGCATGGATTTGCAATATTAGGACTGTATAGTGTATGACGATTGTATTATACAGAGAGCTTGTGATAAGCTTTGTATGTTTTTATGAGATTGTCATATGATCTCCATGTTACATAATATATAGTTGGGGTTTTCAGCTTTAGGCTTTCCTGGTTAAAAACTGTGTTATGTGCGATTGAATATTTTTGTTTATGCTTCACATGTGTGTGCAATTAATTTTTCCTCAAAAGATTAACAAGTGGAATAGATTCAATATCTTGCATAAAGTTAAATAGTGTGAGATCAGGTGGATCTTGGACATATGCATGCTTAGTGCATATAATTTCTACACTAAACAAGCTTGCTGGAAGTGAAGCAATGCTTGTGTTTCCTGAAGTGACTTTGTTGGGGCTCTGAACAGGCCCGCTAGCAGTAGAGAAACATCAGAGATGGAACTAAAACTCTGATCAACCTAAACTCACGACTATACACTATCCTTCTCCCAATCGAAACAATTGAGATATGGTAAGCTTGCAAATTTTTTGAGACATTAAAAGGAATAGGAGAGACTATATTTATAACCGGGATGAGTGGGGAAGCTAAGGTAATACACACATTGAATCAATACTTCCTAAAAGACTAGACTATGTGCATAAAGTTGGACCTAAACAGAGAAGCTAGGGTTCTTCCAATGAATTTCCAAGTGTTGTTGTTGCTACAACATAGTCCAAATTTTGGCCTACATTCAAATTTTGGAGCCTCCCTTTGATCATGTGAACTACCATTTTTTTAAAGTCATATAATACTTGTTCTCTAAGTTTTCAAGTCCTTTTCAAAAGTAATCCCAAGTGTTCTCTTATATTAGGGGAAGTGTCGTCTTTGAAAAATACATTTTAGCACATCTTTTAAGAGGAAGTTATGATGCACTCTCTTGCATTAATGGATCCTATCTATCACGGACACATGCAATGGACTCATTCCTAAGGTATTGCACACGTATTCTTCCAGTCAACACTTGTGTCGTAAAGGTATATACTAAGTGTCGCCCTTGGAGGTAAGTGTTGTCTTGTTGTTGATTTTGAGTATTGAGTATCTTATTATCATGTGGTTTATTGTTTATGAGTGTGTGATCATGTTCAAGTCTTGTTATGCTTTCACTTTTACCTTCTTGTCTCAATGATCCCACACTTAGTCATTTTTGGAGCTTTCACTTTCTTAGCAACTTGCTCAACCTTGGACCAACCTTCCTACCTTTTGAAATTGTGCACTATGCAAGCCTAAGCCACAGTGAAGCACCCCTTTGCTCCTGAAACTGCGCAGTCCTAGATAAAAACCTCCCTCAACTGTGCATTGTGCAATCCTAGTGCTCAGTCACTTAGATCTATCAGTTGCATTTTCCCAATTCAGTGTTCTGATCAGCATGCCTTTCCCAGTGCACTACGCAATCACAGTGGATAGTGGAGCCTCGTTTGGACCCTTGTATCCCTCAATTGTGCAATCCCTTGAGCCTCTCCTTCTTCCATTGTGCACTTCATAGTCACAGTGCCCAGTCAAGCCTCCTTTCCTCATGAACTTGTCCATTGTGTAATCCCTCACTTGTATGTTTCTCTCATCTACGCACTACGCAGTTACTATCCCTAGTGCCTTATCCTTGCTTCCTTCTCTTGTGCATTACGCTCAAGAAGGCCTCCTTCCTCAACACTACACACCGTCCCATTACAATTAGTATGTTGCATGAAACACAAGGTAGAGTAGGTAATTTCAGGATTGATATTGTCTTCTCATGAGTGAAATTCACTTGCAGGTTTTATAATCTTAACATGGTAGGATGATGCTCAAGGGGAACATCAAGCAGAGGTTGTAAGAAGATACTTGTGGAGGCAAGACACAAAGAGAACAAAGAGACAAAGATACATTGAACTAAGACAGATGAATGAATATCAAGATGACATGGAAGACGCCATATCATAACCATCCCTTGGGAGGATGAATATGAAGTACAAGTAGATCTATCATAAAGATGGGAAGACGGAAGCAAAGAAGAGAACTTGGCAAAGATACATACATTACAATTAAGCCTTATGTCATCGTCGTTGAGTCATGGCATCTCGAAGTGTCACCACTTAAGTCATATGTTGTCAATGTATTTTACCACATGTAATATTGTATTTTTAGAAAAATGAGAAAAAATTAAAATGTGTGGAAGCCCAAGGGTCCCACATGAAATGTGAAAAGTCACTAGAAAGTTCTAAAGTCATATAGAAGCTCAAAGGTTTAATAGGAATTCGAAAAGTCACATGGGAGCTCAATATTCATGATGGAAGTCCAGGAGTCACAAGGGAGGTGAAGATTCACCTCATTTGTTATATATACACCCTCATTGATCAAGAAAAGGACATTTCACCTTGGCTTCTCAAGCTAGGCATAAGAGAGAATATTAGTCTTTTGAGGAGCATGTAGTGGCTTAACATTCCACTATTGGAAATTGTGTTGTATCATTGCAATGGTGTATCTTGGGACTTTCACTTAATTTGAATCTCTTGGAGCCGATGCACTTTCCTGCATATGTCATGAATCATTGTAAGACTATTCTTCGATTGTTTGCAGTGTATGTTTATGTTTCTATTTACTAATGAAAATGAACTTTTTCGTTGGGTTTAGTATGCATCTTTGAATTATGTCTCTTCTGCTTTCATGATCGTTATTCCTTTGTGAACTATTTCGCAAGATAACTAACAATTCTTTTAGATATATGTGTGTGTCTTTACTAGGATAGTACTATTACTTTTCTTTTAAAGCCTCACTTTCTCTTCCTTTTTCGTGAAAGCCTACATTTATGCACTTTACAATTGAATACATCACAGGGCTAACTTACTTGTTCATCTTGAAATTATATGTGTTTCTCTTGTGTTGTTTATTGCAACTAAGGAAAATCATTAAGAACATGGAAGTCAGACCTATTTCCCAGATGGGGCTCCTACTCCAAACGGAGTGAGGCCTAGTTGGGAATTCATATCGGGGAGACTCCTTGTATGTTGGCAATATCCAACACCGTCAACACCTACCTTATCATCCTTACCCCATTAAAGCTACGAATAGTGAAGAAAACTAATTCCTAATGTTAATCCATCACTACTATACTTCAACAACGTGTCTCCCTTACATTCTTGGAACAAAAGTAAGTAGTGGGAAAAATTTTTGTTAGGAGAATGCATTGGGAAAATTCGAATAGGAAGAAATAGAAAAGAAAAAAAGTGAAGGGAAGCAAAGGGAAGTCTAGGGAAGAGAAGAGCATAAAACAAACTGTCATGAACATACAAACTAGACTAGCCATGAAAATAAATAGAGATACTTGTGGAAAGAGCTAAAAAACCAAGAAAATATGCAAGAAGTTTCGTGACATTAGTTGGACCTTTATACGCCTTCTTTGAAAAGCACAAGAAGAGACTCTTGAGGTATTGAGAAGCATCGAAGGAAACCTTTGTGTGCTGAGATGCAGATGTAGTTTCTTTGTCCTTTCAAAAACTTGGCATAAAATTATCTTGGTTGAATTTCTAGTAGATTGGATTTAGAGCCATTATTCCTAGTTCACCTTGGTGTTATGATAGCCTAGAAAGGAAGTGGAGTTCTACATTGGAGCTGCCTATAATATGATGGAAGTCACTCAGTCTATTAGTTTTGCGAGTCATCTTATTTGTATTCATATAAGTTTGTATTTCTATCTCTATTTTGTAAATTAGGTTTAGAATGTCTTATGCAATGGTAATTAGTCATGGAAATCTTCTAAATTATGGCTAAATGATAAATTATTATGAAAAAAAAAATTAGGGAAAGATTGTTCTCTTTTGTAGATAATTGTATTTTTAAAACTTTTTCAACAATTACACATATCCACCCCATAACATCATATCATCATTAGAAATCATGTAGAGTGAACAATAACATCAACAATGCAGCAGAACAATAAGGAACAATAAAAGAAAAGAATACATAATAGAGACACCGGGATTTTGGTCAGAGACCAACACAAAACCCCATAAGGAGGAAAACCCATAGTCAATTCTTCTTCTTCTATTAGATATTCATCAAGGTCCATCTGAGATACAAAGTACAATAAGAATAAGACATATGTCATTCATCACCAATCACAATAAGCAATCTAGGGCCAACCCAACAACAGACAAGAATATAAGCATCATTGTCATATATATTTTCACGTATGTCACAGAGGCACTGATACACATCACTATCACAGAGGCACTACCACAATTGTCATAGAGGCACTGTTGTACATTAGTGCCATGGAGGCACTTAATACAATTGTCACATCACAGTCATAAAGATACCTCACAACATTATCAACATAATAGGATCAAATGTCACTGAATCAAGGACCATTGTTACTCACTCCCTGAAGCGAACAAAGTTCTTTCTCAAGCTAAATACTCCAGAAGACTTGGAATACAAAGATATCGATGAGGAAACAAATATTATTAAAATGCATGATGAATGAATTGGTTGATTGATACAAATGAGGCCTGGTTATATACCTAGACAAGTGCCTCTTCATGAAAGGTCATGTCTCATCAGACATGGCCTTTCAACCTAATTACTAATTAACTTAATTAATCATTATTTATATCATTTTATTCATTACATTGCTTTCCTCCTCAAAAAAAATTGACCTCAAAGCTTGTTAATGAAAGGCCTTGATTTTTTTTCCTGCTACGAACGTCTTCTTGTCTCAGGGCAGTGATCCTTGTCGATACAAGTTGATATGATCCTCTAAGTGACAAACAAAATTGTCGCACTGAGAATGGATCAAACCATCCTAAATCAATCTTCTGTGGAATCTTACGAAAACTTGAAACTTGTGATGAATTATCACTTGAGCAGATTGCACTAACATTAGTATTCTTCAAAACATCAGCTTGTTGTTTCTGTTCTGAATACATAGCTTGGTCGAGTTGTCTACTCTCGTGATTTGGATGTCGATAGGGAACTTTTTTGGCTTTATTATCCCTTATCTTGTTTATGTCATCTCCTTGATTTATTTGAAGTCCCTGATTTCCTTTATCTATGGATGTGAAAGGTTAATTTTTGGATCTTCACTTGAATCTTTTGTTGTTGGAATTGAAACTTCTAAGTACATAAGCACTACATTACACTCCCATCCAATATTGTCATAAGCACTTCACTGCCATTGTCATATCAAGGTTAATGTCACCGTCGTACAATAAGGTCATTGTCATATGCAGGGCGCTAACATAGCATTGTCACTGATATATCAAGCTCATTGATATATATATATATATATATATATATATATATATATATATATATATATATATACCTTTCATTCATGTCATAAGAACGTTTCCACATATTATTGTTATAGGGAAACTGCCTTACACCATATATATCATATATATTACTGTCATGAGATCATTTTCAAACATCATAATCATTAGGTGAAAATTCCATTGCCATTCATTATTGTCACATGAACTAGAATCTATACACAAACATCATTGTTATGTGAACTAGAATCTAAACTCAAACATTATTGTCATATGAACTGGAATATATCACTAATATGAGTAGTACCATACATCATTGATATGAGGACTCCCATACATCACTTGGCATCATCAAGGATACAATCCTTATTGCATCTCAAATATTCCCAGTAGTTGCCCTCATTATCTTTCCAAAAGGGACTACAATTAGGGATCTTCTAGCAGCCTTCCATACAACACACAGACTTCCATATTACCTATCCAAGCAAGACATTCTCCATCATACAAAACCACAAAAAATAAAAGATTGCATACCTCAATATAGAAGAATATTTTTTCGTCATCAAATATTCCAGCCTTATGTACATATGAATGAAACTTTTCAGCCCTAGTTAAGGCATCTTGATTTGCCCACGTCATCCCTAGTTTTGGCCTCAATACATCCTGAAGGACCGCAATGTAAACTCTAGTCAAGCCTCCTCCTCTTGTGCACATTTATCAATCCATTTGGTCCATTTTTCACAAATAAATCAGGGCTCAACCCTATCTATAATAACTCGGAAATGCACGCCAAAATACACTCAAAAAATTTCACAAGGTCCAGCACAAAATTAAAGATATGTTGCATCTTGAATGCATAGAAAAAAACTATCCGACTTAATCTCAGAGAGGCCTCCATATTCGCATGCCCAAAACAAATATTCACAAGGCCATTTTGACCATGACCATACTTTCATTAAAGTTTCCGAAATCACAAAGAAAAACAATGACAATATTTTCCTCCAACACAACTCGACTACAAGAGATCTCGGTCACTTCATATTAGAGATGTTTCACAAGAGAAATTGTACTTTATGATTTGAATGAGTTACAATGTTATTTATATGATTCGATGGAGGAGACAAGGGGTCTCTTATTTTCCAATATGACCCTTCCTTAAATGAGGTCGACTTAATGAAGTGCCCCTTTAATTTTATTTTTAAAAATATTAAATATATGTCTCCACATACCTTAAAGATTGCTTTCCCAAACAATGTTGTCACATCAAGGAGGAGTGCCAAGAACATATTAAAAATAATATTTTCCTTTAACCAATTTGAATTCATCTGTAGGGCAACATGGGCTTCTTGTGGGGCAGTTGGGTTTCTCATGGGAAATTCATCCCGTAGCTGCCCCAAATTTCAACAAAAATATGAATTAAATTTGTTGGAAACGTAATCCTTTGGGGTTATGTGCACTTGGCCTATTCACTTGAGAGGAAGGCGAAAAGCCTAAAGTGAAGGTCAACAGTGATGAGAGTCCAAGAGACCACTTGGAAGGTGAAAACCAAGGGTCAAATTTTTTTGTATTAATATGTATATCTTGTGAGCAATATGCAACACATTATTTATCTATCATTTTGTGTGTTCAACATGGTATTAGAGCCACATAATTGTGTGGACTTCCCCAACCACTAGTCGAGTGGTCTTCCTCGAATTGGGCGCTTTTTCATTCTATGTGTTACCTATCTTACCTTCCACTATAACCTTATTGGTACTACCTTCCATTTTTCTATTCAAGGATCACAGATATTATTTTATTATTCTATTTTCATATCAAAGTTCACTAGATTGAAAAATTCAAAGATCGAAGTTGAACTCAGAGCTAGCAATATGTAGAGAATCCCTACCTTTTTATGGGTTTGCGAATGCAAAGGTTAGTTACTTATCTTAGATTTGTAGTCTTGTAGACCCTAATGGCTCTCTCATTTTGAGTTTTCCTGTGGCAATCCTCAAACCTGTTTACCTCATTGTTTTTGTGCCCACTCTAACATTCTAGATGCTCTTTACAATGGTAGTTCACACCATTGTCCCTGTGTGTATCTCTAATGGGTTTAAGAGGCAAACTGAGCAAGTGTATCTTTGCTAGTATGCATGATGGTTTGATTGAGATTTGAGGAAACTCATCTACAAACTCTCTTTCTCAACCCTGAGCCTCCCAATATTCTATTCATGCAGCTAGTCAAACTCACATGATTATCTCTAGTTCCAATAACTTCCATCGAGGTAAAGAAAATTGCCAAGAGACTTTATGATGAGGTCCTCAACAAATTATGATACCTCTAAAGTGCTCTTCACTATCCTTGAGTATTCAAAGCTACGATTGATGAGCCTAGGCATGGAGTTTTCTTCTAAGTTACAAATCATGTGAGGATTTGGTCATGCAATACGTGGATTGCACTTCTCAGCCTTTGAGACCTTCCAGATAGTTTAAGGTTGTTTTGACACTAGAAAATGTATTCCTCCTCAAGGAATAACACTATTTAAAGAAGTAGAAGAAGGGTTTAAATACAAATGGGAAAGTACATCATCTTGAGATATGGGGGTTGGACCCATAATAGAATTTCCCTCGTGTTTGAATTTTGTCATAATGCTAGCTTAACTCTCAGAAGGAATGGACAATTCTTGGAGGTTTTATGTGTGTTCCAAGTGCGAGATGTTCATCAATAGTTTGCTTGATCCTCTATATCTAGTTGGCCCAACAAATCTCAACTTCCTCGTGCTACTTTTGATGGTGGTAAACCAATTGATTCATATGGAAAGACAAAGATAAAGTAAGTAGATGAGCATATGATGCAGTCGAAGCCACTAAAACATTTCAAGAGCGATATGAGATTGAATTTATTCAGTCTGGTAAGACATTATTGCATTACCATGTGCTACATTGAGGGTCGCTTGTCCAAATTTTAGCTTCAAAATAATTAAGTTAAGACCAAAAAAAATAAAAAAAATCCCATCATTCCAAAATCTATGCAACTAGTGAAATAGGGCTTAAAACGGCTCAGGTGGATGATCTATTAGAGTTATTGGATACTAATACTTTCCACTATCAACAACACTATCATTGAAAACAAAGCAGCGTTACTTGTATTCTAACTTGTTTAGAAGATGCACAAGATAAGATCGAGCTTATTCAGCTTGAATCTCAGCTCCAACAAGATAAACTACATCCAAAGAGTCAACATTCTGAATTGGTTCTTGTTCAAAACAATTCTCCTTTTGAGTTTGATAAAGACTCTCATTAGCAGTCAGTACATGATCAGACTTCAGGAGCAGATTCACATGAAGATGTAGAGGTTCATCTTGCACTTCCCAAACCCATCATCAAACCTTGGCAAGAAAAGAACAAGTCTCAGATATGAAAAGGATGTGTCCTTTCACATACCATACTATTCCAAACCAATCCAGTTTCAGAGTGTTGGGTTCCTTCAAGTGAGTTCATCTTCGCCTACTCCACATCCTACTCCTCTTCCACAGCCATTTCAAATTATCAAATGTAAACATTGTGATATGGTTGACCATGTGAAATATCAGTGTTTTGATCTTCACCCTTGTGAGAATTTTGGAAAACACACTCACCATTCAAACAGATGTTTCAGAGACAAGACTCCTGCAAAATAAAGATTCACCTTGGATGGATTGCTTCTTGGCAATGGTCTTCAATAGTTGAGAAGATATAGCAATGATACCTTCGGGTTCATTCTCGAGTATTGACACGTCTTGTAGTGGTGATATCTTCATCTTCTCACATTGTATCTGATAGGGGGGGAATTAATAGTCAGCGACTAGTTTTGAAGTTATATCAAGTGAGCCTAAGCCACAGCTTGAACCGGAGCGTAGAGCCATACTCATCCAATGCTAAAGTCATAATTATAGCCAGAGACATACTCATGCTGCATGAGCATAATGTGGTCGGTGGCCAGCCTTAAACCACCACTCACATAAGACTTTGGTTTCTGCTACCCATTTCATTAGCTTGTGGTCATCTTTAAACCATCATCGGGGAGAACTTCCATTTCACAAAATATTTCAGCTTCTAGCCAGATTCAAAATTGTTCCAGGAACTGCTTTAAGTCAAGTTCTAGAGTTGGTGGACAAGCTTAAACTGCCACCAGTAAAATACTTTGGCTTCTACTACCTCACTTGGTTTTTGGTCTTCCTTAAACCACCATTTAGAGAGCACACAAAGCCATTGGCTTCCATACACTTCAGTGTTTTAGCTCTCTTCTTGGACATACATACACCCTTTTGAATTGGGTGGGGGTGAGTGTGGAATGTTGCAAAAGTCCAAGAGATCTCTTAAAAGACGATGATCATTAGAAGTCCAAGAGACCTCTTGAAAGATGAAAACCAAGGGAAAGAAATTTGTGCATTAATATGTATATCTTATGAATAATATGCAACACAAGATTATTCAGTTTGAAGTTTGAAGTTTAATTCAATGATGAAATCACTTAATTATTCAGTTTTTGGTTCTAGAAATTTCTTTAAGAGAGTACTTTTATACATATTTAATAAAGTGAACTAGTGTTTCAATTGGGTAAATAAGTTTTGAAAGTAATATGTAAGTGTTGAATCCTTTTAATTTGTATAGTTTTTCTTTTTACAATGGCAATTAACCATAGAATTTGTGAAAGTTTTTTGGAAAAATCAGGGATTGGAGGTTTTTATCCCTAGCCTTGGTCACATGGGTTGAAGGGTGTTGTAATTGAGAGCTTAGCCACAAAGCGGGCTTAAATGAGGAAGTTCATTGACCAAATTGGTCTTAGGTGTTCGAAAGCAACTCCTAGTTCTCTTGGTGGTTGGTGGCCAATTAATAGAATTGTCAGTTGATGTAGTTTATTGTTGCTCAAATCTATCAACATCCATTAATTGGACTAGGTAAAGGTACAAAGACTAATTCTTATTTCTTCCAAGAGTGTGTTTTCTCGATGAGCTAGTTATCAAGACTCCTAGTACCCAATTAACAAAATGTCAGTCGATTGAAACTGAAGTCATGGTAGTCGATGATCCCTCAATTGAACTAAATTAAATTATAAGGGATATGTGTTATGTATCTCGGTGACCTGATGCACAATTAATGGGAATGTTAGTTCCAAAATTTGTTCTCTCGCGAGGATGGCACAAGAAACTATCAAATGTGAAAGACTGCAAATTTGGAAAACTAAGAAAAGGCTGATAAATAAAAAACCCAGATTTGTATGTCAATGAAGAAAATGGAAGTTACGAATTCCCATCACACTTCCAAATACTACGAGTATGTGAATGTTAACATGGCATAATGACTTGTCATGTTGATGTGGCATGAAGGATAGATCAAATGACTTCGCATGTTGACATGACATGCTGATGTGGCAAGCCAAAGTGGTGTGATGAGATAACATAGAGGTGCCAAAAAGATGATGTGTCGTCCTCGTGACAAGGATGATGTGGAAGCGTTGAAGTGGGATCCAATAATCTAGAAATCCAACTTTTCGAAGACAAGTGACTTTTAATATTTTCCATATCCAAATGTGATTGACTAAATCCATATCGAAATCTGTTAGTTATCGCTATCATATAGAGTTTTTCATCTTTTGACGAATTTCAATTTCATAAGTCCATTAATCCACAATTTTTGCTTTTTAGAGACTTGAACTATTAAGATTTTCTTGGTTCTAGATTTTTTAAATGCCATATATGTTGAGGTGTTCCCGTCATGTATCAAAGATCATATACAAAATTTGTTACTCCAGAAATCCAACTTTTTTTAAATAGGATTTTATGATTTTTTCTCGATATAGATGTGGATGGGTAGTTGATGTGCCTACCCTGCAAAGGCAGCGCATTGGTGTGGCTACATGTGGGTGCATAACTGCCATGTGTCAACCACATGTTATACGACAAGGCCATAACAGTGGTGAGATGTGGACTAGTTGCCATGTGTCAATCATGTATCCGCTGCTAACTGTTGAAATTTGGTTACCGGAGGACAGGTGGTTCCCTAAGGCTTTGATCTTTGGCCTAGGGAAAAGTGTCCAAAAGAATTTATTTTTTCTCCTAAAGTGACTTTATAAAGTTATAAAGTCAAATCTAATTTAAAAGTGACTTTAAGTGATAAAGTTACTAAAGTCTAATTTTAAAGTGACTTTAATAAAGTCAATGTAAAAATAGAAAGAAAAAGTGACTTCGGAAATAAAAGACTAAATGGGTCTTTATTAAAGTGGGGTGAATTAAAAACTAGAAAGTGAGATTTAAATGAGCATTTAATCTCAACCCTAGATCTAAAGCTATTTCAGCCATTGGATTTAGGGATTCCTCAAAAGACACTTAGGGTTAGGTTAAAGGAGGAAAAAGAGGAAAAGGTCATTCATTCTTTCATGAGCAGATTGGGAGGAGGGAAAGAGAGCAAGGGAGATTTATTTTCTAGCTTGTTGAACGTAAGGTTATGGGAATGTTAAGGTTGGGGAGCGAGATGGAGTGGGTGAGGGGGCAGCATGAGCGGTGTGAGGGGTCGGGTGAAGGGAGGTGGGGACGGGCCATAGAGGCCAAAGGAGGGAGGGAGGACAAGGGTCGAGGGGAGAGGGGGAGCAGGTTGGGTAGAACTGAGAGTCGAGGGGGGGGTGAGAGTTCTGTGGTGGGGATTAGGTGAGGGGTCGGGTGAGGGTGCGGGTAGGGAGAGTGAAGGGAGTGAGGAGGGTCGTGAGGACGTGAGGGCCGAGGAGGGCGAGTGCAGGTCTTTTTTTTTTTTAAGAGAAGGAAGGAGTAGTTGTATAAACAGTAGAATATTTTTTACAAAAGAGAACTGGAGGAGTTGCAGAAATTTGCAGAAATTGCAAAAATTTCACATTAACAGAAATTTGCAGAAATTTGTAGAATTGTCAGTAAAACTCTGAATTTTTTCAGAGACCCACTTTAGACAGTAGCAGACAATATTTTTCCAGCAACTCTCCAACTCAATCCTTTTCCAAAATTCAGAGATTGTGCAGTAAAAAGTAGGCAAAAAGTGCAGAAAACTTGCAGAATTTGTAGTAAAAACTGAATGCAACATGGAGCAATAAGAAAACCTGCAGACTTCTAAATGAACCCAACAGAATAATTTTTGAATGCTGCAGAAATTGATTCCTGAATGTTGCAAAAAATTCCTAAATGCTGCAAAAATGACCAGAATTTTTGCAGATTTACACAGGCCATAAAAACAAATGGCTCACTCAATGTTGAGCTGGTTATGAATGTATCAGCTCTGATACCATGTTAAACACACACATGGTGTAAGGAGAAATAATAAACACACACATAGAAAGATAGGCATTCGTTGCTTCTTTATTACACATAGATGTACATTTATAATACAATGGTGTGACTCTTGGATTCATCTTCCAAGGTCACTTGGACTCCTTTGTGACTTTTTGTCTTCCACAACTATCCATAGAGGATTAAGTGTTCAACAATAAATTAAAATTTTTAATAATCAGGGTGTGCTATAGGATGGCCAATAACCAACTAACTTGTCTCTCTCCTCCAAGCTTTACAAATTTTGCGCAATTTGGACATTGTGAGTGTGGCTTTGATTTGTTAGAATTCTTGCAAACCTAGCACCTAGCACTTAATTCCTAGCAAATTAACGATCTACTGATTAAATTCAAAACTAGGTTCATTAACACACAAATAAAGCGGAAGCAAAATTCACCAATCTCTATCACAAAAAATGCCACAACAGTTTCTACCCAATCAGATTTCTTCATTAAAAATCTTCATAACTTATTGGGGCTCCCTTCCTAGGAAAATGGCCCAACTGAGGAACTAAATAAAACAATTGAATCTGATCCAGCTGATCAAGACCTCCTTGGCTGATCTGGATCTCCTTGTTGCCCCCTTCCTCGAACCTAACATACTCATTAAGATGTCTCTCGTAATCTTTTGGTGTTGTGTGGTGTCTTCTCCTACTCCCTTACATTGTTTTTATAACATTACATTGAGGGAAATCCCCAACCCTAAGCTCCAAAGTGATTGACAATCAAGATTAGATCTCGCTTCACTTGAGATGAAGCCCTGAGATTACTATTTGCTAAAATACTTATTTTCCTAAGTTTACTTTAGCTCAATAAGCTAACATAATGATTATGTGTTTTTCCTAAGTCTTAGGCTAAGTTACAAAAATATCTTGCTCACACTAGAGCAAGTGTCCAACGGGACTAGACACTTAGGCCTCTGCAGAAGTACTTGCCCGAGCTACAAACATCAACATGATTCCCATGTTGTACCTTCTATAGGTTGGCATGTACATGTGGCGTAGACATGTCAGCTGCTAGCTAGGTTTGAATTTTATATTCACCTATGTCTCATGCCTTCGTTTTGTTTTCTTATGATGTTGTGTGCATTGTGCAATGTTGAGGTTGTTTTGTTGCCTTATGATGTTGTGTCCATTGTGCAATGTTGAGGTAGTCTTCCCTCCAACTCCTCTAGGTCTCTACATGCCTTAGCCTTTGCCATTTACTTGCCTTCTTTGGTTCAGGATGTGGGATGTAGAGTGAGGAGCTTGGCTCTCCTCTCAATCCTCTTCACTCCTTCGTAGGCTTGCCTCCACATGCTTTTCTTGTGCAGATTCAAGGTATATAGCTAAGCTCCCCTCCAACTCTTCTTCTCTCCTCCACATTGCAATGGTCCACATGTCTTACTATCTTCTGTGGGGTATGGCGTGTGGATGTGTGGATGTGGAGCTGCATTCCCTCCACATTAAAACAACCTCTGCATGGCTTTTTCCTTAGCCAATCATCAGACCTCCTAAGGTTTTTGAAGGTTGTCTCACCCCCTCTTCACAAGGTTTCTAATGAAGGTTTTAAGCATGACTTCAAGGATTCTTTAGCACGCAGGTTTTAACTATCACTTCAAAGGTTCTTGAGCAAACAACGTCAATCAGAAAAATAAACACTTTGAATCTTCATGGATCATTTCAAAACAAATACCAACATATAACAAGTTCATTTCAAAAATTAGAGAGTTGAAACTAATTAAAATGGTAAAATCTTGGTGATATTAATTTAAAACTTTCTCTGGCTATTAGCTATCATACCTACAGAAAAACAGTTAAGTTAAATACCATTTGTCGGGCCATTCACTTCTTCCAAGTAAGATTTCTTATCACACGAGTTTTATTAAAAGTTTATGCTGTATCATTTGCTTCTTCCACCAGGTATGTAATATTTAGACCTATCTTGTGGATTTCCAACCACTTACAAATTATCAAATCTGGATCCATATACATACCTAGAACTGAATATGGAACATAATACTTGTTTGGTTTTCATAGCTTACAGGAAAATTATGGTTGATACAGTTCTTTCATACAGGAAGAATGTGCCATTTATACATTAGTATCTTCTAGTGTTGCCTTTGCAATATCAGAAATATGAGGATAGCATGCCTTCTCGTCAAGCTGCTTCTGGGCCCAAATTAGCATTTTTAATAAGCTGGGAAGCTTTGGATCTGCAAATATTGCACAGTGCATAAAAGTTTAGAACAAATATGAAAAAATCCCCATAGGCAGTACAAACTCATGTCAATCTCTCTGCATATGCCATTTATGATTAACAGCAGTTTCAGCTACTCTTATAAAGATTTTACTGAAATACATCTATCAATTCCCCAAAACCTCTTATTAATCCCCTCCAACTGAACTGAACACATGAGTTAAAGAAATAGCCACAAAAGAAATCTTAATGCATGCTACTTTCTCAAGAAAATTGTGAAATGCCGAAGGAAAAGGCACATAGAAGACCTTTTTCATGACTTTGACTTGTAAGAATTGCTGCATTCACTTCACTTGCAGTCTTTAAACGCTGAGAAATGTCAAGCAATTCCCCGAGAGGGCAACTGGATGCATCTTCAAAGGCTAGCAAGGCAACAGTGCGCTCCAGCTCCTCTAAGAACATATGCTGTAAAATACCAAATAAAATGTTGATTATATTTGCAACCAATACGCTTGTTAGGCCACATCTCTTTGAACTCTAAAATCACTTATGATGCTCAAAGCAAGAAACTGGATAGTGCTAAATAAACCATATCACTCAAACAAAACAAATATCGACAGAGAATAAGAATCAACTAAGTTTAAGTAATGCTGAAAGATGGACAAACAAAATAGAAGACACTAATGATATCACATTTATTCCATAGTGTCTGGACTCTGCTTTATGTTCATTTCATCACTTGCTCACTATGTGACTGCTATAGCGGCCAGAACACCCTTATCTACCGCTGATCAGTACCACATACTAACCCTTCCAAGCTTTATGACTTCATTGAGTTGAGTGAATTTAAAAACCTTATATAATCCAAAGGTGCAAACCTATAATAGACTCACAGAATCCGCTGCAATATTACTGCTGTGTATTCCCCACACATGCATTGACACAAACAAGAAACCCCAAGTTGAACCACCCAAATCATTCTATCCAAATCCAGAGCAAAATGGGTCTCATGTACACTTTCAACATCCCAACTATCCCTTGAATGGATTGTTTTATTTTCCTGCATGAAATTGATATTAACTAAGAACAAAAAAATGAAAATCGCAGAGAATCATAGACCAGCAAGAACTCAAGCATCCTTAACTGATCTGATTCTTGGAGATAGACCCATTGAAACATTACTCATCGATAATTACAGCATATGGCTCTGTACTAATCCATAATAAAAGCAAGAACCTCAATTTTTGCAATTCCCCTAATGCAGTCTACTACTGATGGTGTTTCACCTTCTCAACATTCACAGCCCCCTCCATTTTCCTTTCCTTTTGGTTATACTGATATTTCTTCGGGTACCCAGCCTAGTTCTCAACCCAACTTAGGATTCAAATTCGGCAAAAATCCTCATGAGCAAGCAGAGAAATATATTGACAACTTTTAGTTCTATTGATGCTATCCTTTCGATGTAGCTAGACTGTCATAACTAGCAGGTAGGCATTACCAGCAATTGCTACATGTGCCTCTGATTTCAAAGCCCCTTTTTCTGAGGCTATTAAGATAGATTCTTGACAGCTGTCAGAAAAACCACATGAGTATGTAGGTAATAAATGCAAGCTAGAAAATACAAGAGAGAGAAAGTTATACTTGAATCGTATTTAAAATGGTGGATGTCAGTATATATAAGACAGATAATGTCCCATTCCAAAATTCCATACAAACACTATTAATTAGGCATGACTTAATAAATTAATGAAATGTGACTTAAGTCACGCTATTACTAACCTAAATTACAACAAACTTTATTATATGACCATTATGATATGTTAATTCAAACACCCCCTTACTGGTCATATAGAAAAAATACATTTGTCTTAGAATGCAAATTTATTGTGCGGTATATATTATATTCTTTGCACAACTAGCTCCATATGTGATTTGTTGCACCAGGAACAATGGGGGGTTCACAAGGGGGTGGCAGCCTACTCTGTTTGAGGGGGTTCATTGGGGGGGGGGCAGTTCTCTGCATTCATTTTTGGCACATGGTTTTTGCTTTTAGCAGTCTTGTGGCACAAGGTGGTTCAGCGCATGGTTTTATAATGTCGGTTAAGGAACTATGATTGTATTATAATCCATGGTTAATGGATTGGGGCTTTATGGATGCCATTGCCTCTTTTAGGCTTTTATTAAGAATTGGTTTGCAACGATTAACTGTACAGGGTTAAAAATACATTTGGTATTAGCCAAAGTAACAAAAATCGCGATGTTATCGCGATTTTTTGAAAAAATCGCGCTTTTTTCAGCCTGCCGATTTAATCGGCGATGTTTTGGGCGATTTTTTGAAAAAATCGTCATCGCGATTTAATCGCGATTTTTTCGAAAAAATCGCGAGTCGATCAGTAATAATCGTGATGGCGTCGGACAGCGGGTTATAATGCGATTTTTTGGTTTTTGTTTGTCATTTTTTGTTGGACAGAGTTGTTTAGGAGAGCCAAGGAGAGAAGAAGAAAGAGCCAAGGAGGGAAGGAGGAGATTTAGAAGCCCAAGATTGGACAAAACTTAGAATTTCTTGCAATCCAAGTGAAGAAAAATCGAATTTGGACCAAGTGTTTCCGGCAAAACGTTTTTCCAGGTATGGGCATCAAATTTAACCCATTTTTTTTTGTTTTTTTCTTGTTCTTCCATGGGTTTCTATTACCCATGTGTTTTTCATCACTTGTGATTGCATTTGGTTGTGTTTTTTTTGTTTGTTTTTGTTTTATTGAGAGGAGAGGTTTTATTTTGGTCAAAAATGCAAAAAATTGTTTGTTAAATTTTGTTTTTTCTATTTCTTCTTGTGCTCTTAGCTTCTTCCCATTATTTTTGCTTGTGTTTCAACATGTATTTTTTCCAATTATTTTTGGATTGAGTTGAGGATTTTTTTTTTGGTGAAAAAAATCAAAATGTTGTATGTAAAATTGTAATTTTTTTATTTTATTTTTTAACTGGCAATTTTTCTTGTGCCCTAGGTTCAAATTTCAACATTCAAAGTTCAAACTTCAAAGTTTCCAACATGCCAAGGAAATTAGATCCTTTATGGGAATTTGGTGAACCTGATGGGAGTTTTGACCGTTCAAACTTGTCTTGCAAATTATGTGGTCAACACATGACAGGAGGGGTATACAGGTTGAAATACCACTTGGCACAAATTCCTGGGCATGAAGTAGGCCCTTGTAAAAACACCAATCCAGAAATAATCAAAAGAGCCATGAACTCATTGGGAGAAATAGAAACCACTAAACTCGGCAGAGCAGCTCTGAAAAGTCAAATATCAGGGTTTGTGGTTGAGCGTGAGAGTGGTAGTGGCTCTTCAGCATCAGCCTCTTCTACAGGCAGCCCCGTCGCTGCTGCCTCATTTTTTGCTCCTAGAACCACTCCCGGGGCACAGCCATCTATCTCCTCCTATCTTAAAAGAAAGGAGAAGGAAGAAGCTGATAGGTTGTTGGGCAAACTGTTTCTTTGGAGTGATATTCCTTTCAGTGTTGCCAGGACCAATCCATTTTATCAGTCTGCGATTGATGCTATCGTTGTTGTTGGCCCAAGATACAAAGCCCCTTCAGAGAATGACCTTAAAGGGCGCATTCTGCAAAATGAGAAAGCTGACTGCACCAAGAGATTGGAAGAGTTAAGGGCATCATGGGAAATCACAGGATGCACGGTTATGTCAGATGGTTGGACTGATCAAAGGGGTAGGACCCTTGTTAACTTCTTGGTCAGTTGTCCCAAAGGGACAATGTTTATGAAATCTGTTGATGCATCTGCACATGTGAAAGATGCAAGATTATTATGTGATTTATTAGATGTGTTCATTACGGAGGTTGGGCCCCAAAATGTTGTCCAAATCATAACGGACAACGCTACAAACTATGTTTCTGCTCGCAAGATGCTTATGGAGAGGTATCCGAGCATATTTTGGACACCTTGTGCGGCACATTGCCTTGATTTGATGTTGGAGGACATCGGAAAGCTTGATTTTGTCAGTGATATTGTAGAATCATCAAAGAGAATCACAAAATTTATATATAACCATGGATATGTGCTTCATTTGATGAGGACATTCACCAACAATAAGGAGTTGGTGCGGCCTGCTATTACACGATTTGCCACTTCTTTCATCTCTCTTCAATCCCTCTTGAATTCTAAGTGGGAATTGAAGAGAATGTTTGTTTCAGATGAGTGGCGTGCTTTGACTATCAGCCGCAAATCAGAGGCACAGGCCATCTGCAGGTTGGTGTCATATTAGGAAAGTTTCTGGGCTGGAGTGGAAGAGGTGTGCAGCATTAGTGAACCTTTGGTAAAGGTTCTTAGATTGGTGGATGGAGAGAAGCCCGCAATGGGCTACTTGTATGAGGCCATGGATAGGCCAAAGAAGCTGTTCGCAGCTATTATGATGATAAGGGTGATGATGGGTTTCAGAGACAACTTCTTTTATGGGAAGTGATTGATGATCGATGGAACAACACACTCCATCGTCCCATTCATGCTGCAGGGCTCTTCCTGAACCCCGCATTTGCTTATTCATGTGGTTTTCTATTTGATGCCGAGGTCATGGATGGCTTTTTCACTTGTGTTCAGAAGATGGTGCCAAATCCATCAGAACGTGCAGAGATATCCAAAGAGATGGAGGTATACAGAATGGCAGGTGGCACCTTGAGCTTCGACATGGCTGTCCAGGATAGGACTGTTAAAATGCCAGGTAAGATTTTCATTATTTTAAAAATTTTCTTATGTTTGTAACTTTATCAGTTTATCTTATTTGTTGTAACTTGTAACTTGTAGATGCATGGTGGAGGAGCTATGGTGGCAGATTACCAAAACTCCAAAAACTTGCCATTAGAATACTCAGCCAAACATGTAGCGCTTCAGGATGCGAGCGCAACTGGAGTGTATTTGAAAAAATACACTCCAAAAGGCGCAACAGGTAAAAAACTTCACATATCTCGATTCTCAACTGATTTTTTGAATTCATTAAATATTTTTTTTTTAATATTTAATTTATTAATTTATGACCCTTGTACAGGTTGGAGGGTCAGCGGCTCAATGACATGGTTTACGTCTACTACAATCTTAGATTGTGGGTGAGACAACTTGAGAGGACCCCTGATATGGAGGCCATCTCTTTAGATGCGATTGACACCACTGCTGAATGGAGGGTTGAGGCCGAGAGGCCTGTCATGGAGTCAGCCCTTGATTGGATAGAGGAGGAGGTAGTGGAGGGGGAGGACGAGGAGGAAGACGAGGAGGAGCAACAGGAGGAGGAGGAGGAGGAGCAGGAGGAGGAGGTGACACCACCTACCACTACTACCGGTAGAGGACGTGGTCTGCCTCCTTTAGCTCCTAGTGGTTTAGGTTCCCGTTCTGTTGCTTCATTTTTTACTTCGAGAGCACGACATAGCCCATTGCCAGTCCCGCCAGCTTCTTCATCTAGAGAGAAAGGCAAAGCTGTTGTATTTTCTCGCAAGAGGGGCAGAGGAAATCAATAGTATAGGACCATAGGTTTTATGGTGCATTGACATTCCTTTGTATATGACATTATGACTCGTGATATGAGATACATTATTATATTTTTTGTTGATATTTTGAGGCTGAGTTGACTCTTGAGACTCAGGACTTAGTATTCAGAACAGGATTCAGTTTTATGTGTGATGTAGCACTAGACATGATATTACACATCTTATATATTAGTTTTTTTTTTCATATTTATGTGTCAATACATTTATTTTATGCTGTAGATGCTTTAGATATTAAAAAAATTGAAAAAAAATGAATATTTTTGTATGTTACGATTTTTTCCCGATTTTTACGATTTTTTCCGATTTTTTCCCCTCGGCGATTTAATCCCGATCGCGATTTTTGTTACTTTGGTATTAGCACAGTTTTCCTTCAAGGGGACATCTTTGTGGGAAAGGGTTTTGGCTCAAGCCTATGGAAAACTTTATTGGGCTTTATGGATGTCACTGCCTCTTTTTTGCTTTTATTAAGAATTGGTTTGCCATGATTAACTGTACTGGGTTAAAAATAGCATTTGGTATTAGCACAGTTTTCCATTAAGGGGACATCTTTGTGGCAAAGGGTTTTGGCTCGAGCCTATGGAAAAATTTATTACAAGTGGGGGATCTGCAGAATCGATTCTTGTGGTGAAAGGATGTAATATCCCCAAAGGGAAATAACCAGTAATACACAGAAATATGCCAGACAGATATATAAAACAAAATGCCGTAACCAGATCATGGAACAAGTACACATCGAATGCCAGAACACTAAGCCATTTTATTAATCTGAGAATACATATATAGGGGTACAAGATAATCAGAATGAGTGCACCTATCCTTGCCCTAGGCAAGTGGAGACCCTCTCAGAACAAATAATGGCTGCAAATAGGGACAGCGTCCTAGCTGGCTGAAGAAGCTGCTATGAAGAACTGCTGCTGCAATGCACTGGAACTATGAGCTGAAGACTGGAAAGGTAGCTGATCTAAATCCTCCAGACAACCCCAGAAAATATGAAGCTGATGCTCCACCACTGAAGATCTACCAATCAAACCCTCACCAGTGAAAACGCTGTCTCTGCTAGTGACAGCGCAGAAGACAGATGAAACGCTGGCAAGAAGGGGTGTATCCAACCACAAACCCACCAGGTGAGATAACCAACTCCTCAGGGCTGGAAACACTGAAAAACGCTGCCAAAACCCCACACAAAGACCCTGCTCATCAGATCTGCGTCCTCCCTGACTGGATCTGCGTCCTCTCTGCCCAGATCTGCGTCCTCTCTGCCTGGATCTGCTGGATCTGAGTCCTCCCTATCCAGATCTGCGTCCTATTTCTCCAGATCTGCATCCTCCAGGGCTAGATCTGCTGGATCTGCGTCCTCCCTGTCTAGATCTGAGGCTCTCCTACCTGGATCTGCTGGATCTGCGTCCTCCCTATCCAGATCTGCTCCTATCTCTCCAGATCTGCGTCCTATCTCTCTGGATCTGCGCAGTCTCAAGAAGGGGGTATCTCCTCTGCCAAATCTCCACCAGAAACTACTGCACATTACCACTGAAACTGAAGGATGATGCTCAGAAAATAACCTTACCAGGGCAGGCACTCGAAGTCCCCCGAGGCTAAGGGTGAGATCTCCAACCGGAGACACTCAGTTTGCACTAAACAGTGCTGCAGACCGACTAAACAACCGGCGTGCTGAAGTAGACAGAAGTCTAGCTCTCAATATCAATATCAAATCAACCATGCCCAAATGAGATAGCTCTCCCTCCTTTTATAGATCCCTTGGAGCCTTCTAGAGCATTATTTTATTATTATTTTATTTATGGAGCACTTTTTCCTTTTATTAAAATATTATAAAATATTCCTTTTTAATGCAGAAAAGGGTATATCGGCTACCACGCCTCCTCCGGTCACTGAAATCTCTGTCTAACTGTCCCATCGTGTAGGTCTCCTCGTCCCGGTTCCAATGAGCTATTACACTAAGGTGTTCCATCGTGTATTCCTCCCGAAATGCCACCTTGAGCATAATCAGCTGAGTTAAGCCCATAAATAACTCAAAATTCCGAAAGTTATCGGAATGCATCGAAACGAAAGCCAAACTGCTCGGATGGTGGAGTATATCAAGCGAATGCCTCCGAACACCATGAAAACTCCTCAAAACTCCTCCGAAAAGCTCCTGAGCCCGCTGATAGCACCAATCTGTACATGTGACCTGTCTGCTCCTAACTCTGGAAGTCCCTCCTAGCCCTGTCACGGGTGATACCGAAAATGGGAACATTACAGACCTCTCGCCCCAAGATTGCTTGCCCTCAAGCAATCGAAATATGTGGGCCACTCTGTTGGCCCACCGCATCTCAGACCCAATGCCTGGATCCCATACCAACCTCTGGGTGCTACTATGCACCTGTGTCAAACCTCTCGGGACAGATCCCTCAATGCCGAAATCCCAAACTGATCTCTCTCTGTCCCAGTCAACAAACAATCTTCCCGGATCCCAATGCCACCATGGCCAATCATCGCCCAAGTCCCACGGCTCAGGCTGCGCACTGTCTCTGGCGATAGCTGATGCTCTCAGAGGTGAAGCCCACCAGCAAGCATCAATGCTCCCGGGCTCCTGCTGTGCTGTACCTGTAACTGCGTATGCTGCCCCTCCAACTGCATACCAACTCATCACCTCTCTCCAATCCAAGTTGTGACTCAATCCCAAGCCGATCCTGCTCTCCTGAAATCGGGATGGAGTGCTGAAGAAATGATGTCCTGTGCCGCCCTGCCAACTGGAATCTATAACCTCTGTTATGTCCAAGGGCCCCTGCTCGACTGTGCTCCCTACGAAGAATACCGTACCATCTAGAGGGTACCAACTCATGATCTCCCGCCAGTCCATCCTAGAAGAAGAATCTGATGTAGCAACAACAACGGTATATGGAACATGCCTGGGATGTTGCTGCCAGCCTGTAATCAACTCCCACTGCTCTACCCTGTCTGCCAATGGAAGCTGCCTGTAGAAGGAAGCCCCTCTCTCTATAGTGGCCAAAAGTGGGCAAGGTATGCCGCAAGCTCCATCAATGTACTCCTGGAGAGTGCTACCCACTAAAAACGCTGCAGTTCTGCTGACTGCGAGTACATCTATCTGTGCCTCATCCCAGTGTCGACCCAAATATGGATGCTCCAACATATCCAACAGCTCCTGCTGTCTACTAGCCCCCTGCATAACAATCCCATCAACCTCCAACACCTCCAGAGGATATGGATCTGTAACAGCTGTCACCGTACTCGATGTCAATGCAGTTGACTGCTCACCCTGGACACTAGTATATAGCTCCGGTCTACTGTCACCATCCATGCATGACTGCCCTCGCTCCCCAGAAGCGACCTCAACCGATCCTATGGACTCATGTGAAAAGGAGTCCTCATCCTGGCATACAGAAGGAATTCCCTCCTGTTCTACCTCCGCCATCTCATCTGCATCGAACATGCCATCCACCCTCTCGACAAAGTGTCGATACAGTGTCTGGAGCCCAGCCACATACTGGGATACTACCTCTGCTGTACCCCGTATCCTCTGATCATGCATGATCTCGACATGCCCTGAGGGAAAAAGGATGCATGTCTCCCTCATGATCTGCTCCCCAAGCGTAGGCTCAATGATGACTGATGCACCACCTCTGCAAAGGATCATCTCATCCCCCAACCTGTGGCTGTCAACTAGCATACCAACCCAGGGCCACTGCTGAGAAGTCTCTCGCCTAGTGTACTGAGTGTCATCCAAATATCTTGGGTGAACCTCGCGTACCCTGCTGCTCACCCCCAAAGTGCCAAAGGTCAAAAACATAATCAACTGTACTTGTGAGTGATGTCGAAGCGAGTCAGGTGTGTGAGTCCCCACAGATACTGCCGAGTATCGCTCCTCTGTCTCTCCATCGATCCTGGGCGAAATATCCCCAAAGGTAAGCCCAGTGTCCCTGTCCATGAGTCTCTCGGGAAGCAATGCTCTAAGACCCTGCCGTGTAGCACCGTATGCCCTCGCATACCACTGATCATCCATATACTCCTCAACATGCCACTGCACACTGAGGCATACCCCTGAATACTGCTGGATACCCCAAGCTACTACTGTACCACCCTGCACCGTCTCGTGCCCTGACTGTGTCCAGGAATCTGTCACTCCCCGCGTGCTCTCAATGTGATGTAGGGCACTCCTACTCCACAATGCAGTCCCACACACTACGGTACACCACCATGTAGCTCCATGTCTACCAGTGGTCGACTGATCACTGCTAGAGGCTCCCATACATCCATGGATGTGATGTCCTAGAGCTGTGCCTCTACGTATCGGACTACCACAATCGGTATCGTCATGTCCACCGTCGCATCACTATACCCGCCGACAAATGGATCATCACTGCAAATCCTCCTCGAGGGGTTCGAGAAGTGAATCTCCCTATGGGTCAGTAGTGTTACCACCACTGCTCGGCTCCGCTGCGTCCTCTGTGCCCCACACAAAGGTGAAGAATCCTTGGCCCCATACAAGGTGCCATCTGGTGGCCTGCCAATGCCACGTCCTCCGACAAGCTCCTGCCAAGGTGTGCTGTCCACCCCGTGATCCCGTGTATGAATGTCATGCCAAGACAACCTAGGGAGTCTGCCCATAAACTGGTTGGCCACTGGAGCTGACCGAAACCGCACATGCTCTACTACTAGGCCAACTGCACTCTCCAAGACATAGTCAGCCGACCTGCCTGGGAAACGATAGATGATCCTACCTGGATCCCAATGCCAATCTGGGGTTCCTGTAATCCCCATGCATAGAAACTCCTGCTGAGCTACACCTGGGTCCACCACTATCTCCATAGCCCGCTCCACCGAGTACCAACTCAAAATCTCTCTCCATCCAACCTCAACATATGGATGTTGTACCCTGTGCAACTCTGATCGTCTCATACCGCTATCGAAGTCAACATATGCGATCTGACTAGGTGGCTCTGCCTCTCTCTCTCCAATGGGAAGAGATGACCCAACAACACTACTAGTCCCATCCATGCATACCTGAAGGGGAATGATCTGACGCTCCAACGTGCCCACTGGTTGTACCATCAGGGAATCCAGCTGTTCCCCAATGCGGACCAACTTGGCCGCCGACTTGGCACAAGTCACTCTCATACCCTCCAGCTCCTGGTCCTGCAACAAAATGGCCTCCCGGACTGAAGTGGCCTTCTCTCTCAAAGCTCGAAGGTCCGTCTGAAGCCGATGATACTGCTGCCTGCGACCATCATCCAATACCTCTATATCTCCTAGTGCCTCATCGATAGTGGATACATCTCCTGGTACCTCACCCATCTGTCGTGTGCTGCTACCACCCGAAGACTCGGACATGGCTCCAGTCATCCCCTCAGTGGATGGCTCTACTGGGGTAGGCTCTACCTTCTCCACTACCACATCAACTGACACGGCCAAGGAGGTCTCTAATGAGGGTGAATCCTGTGTCACACTAGGTGTAACCTCGGACTCCCTGCAATCCTGTGTGCCCTCATCCTCCAAGTGCGAGGTAACCATTTTAATGGTTTCCCTCTCCGATACTCGGTCAAGCTGGAAAGAGGTATCCAACTTGTCCACCCAAGCTTTTTCTGAGCGCCTGGATGACCCATCAAATGTCAGTAGATGGAATCTGTCCACTGTGCGCTGTAAGCCCCTATCATGTGAGTGCTTGTTCCCTCTGTGAAAGTTGTGAGGTCTACTATCACGCTGGAGCTGAACATAATCTCTGCTAGCTGTGCGATGGTAGTCTCCACCATGACGATACCGGTGCCCTTGGTGATGATCACGGAGTCTAATGCCATACTGGATCTGGAGATATTTTCTGAATGAGAGAGCCTTCATGAACTCCTGCCCGTATGCCTGGTACTCTGCAAAATAGTCACCCATGTGGCGCGGCTCCGGCTCTCGCTGTGCTACTGCCCCTATGTCTTCATCCAGAAAAGTGGGCATGGTAGGACGTGTGGGTGTATGTGATGCCATATGCTGAGTGGCAACATGCTCCGGCAAATGGTGGGATGTGCACGATCCCTCATCAATCTGAAAACCCCTTGGGGTTTCCCGCTGCCTAACTGCTAGCGCAGCGAGTCTCTGTGACACATCCTGTATGTGTTGGAGGAACGTTTCTCTAAATCTCCTCTCATCATCATCAACTGCCATCGGCTCTTTCTACTATGTGTCTACAGGCTCCTCAGAAACTGCACGGCTGTTGCAAAACCATACTGCTGCTTAACTTCGACCTCCAATTTACCCACTGAAAACTACTCAGAAAATTCTAGGAATTTGGGAAAGTGATCCTCGCCCAAAACCCAGAAAAACCCAGAAAACGTTTCTCCTAATTCCAAACTTCAAAATTTGACCCTTTATCTTTTGGCCCTTTTTCCAACTGCGTTTTTGGTATTGCAACTGCTATTGCTCCGTATGATCTCTTTCCCGATGTCATAGACCACAGGCTGAGCCAGAATTATGCTCTGATACCACTGTAATATCCCTAACGGGAAATAACCAATAATACACAGAAATATGCCAGACAGATATATAAAACAAAATGCCGGAACCAGAACATGGAACAAGTACACATAGAATGCCAGAACACTAAGCCATTTTATTAATCTGAGAATACATATATAGGGGTACAAGATAATCAGAATGAGTGCACCTATCCTTGCCCTAGGCAAGTGGAGACCCTCTCAGAACAAATAATCGCTGCAAATAGGGACAGCGTCCTAGCTGGCTGAAGAAACTGCTATGAAGAACCGCTGCTGCAATGCACTGGAACTATGAGCTGAAGACTGGAAAGGTAGCTGATCTAAATCCTCCAGACAACCCCAGAAAATATGAAGCTGATGCTCCACCACTGAAGATCTACCAATCAAACCCTCACCAGTGAAAACGCTGTCTCTGCTAGTGACAGCGCAGAAGACAGATGAAACGCTGGCAAGAAGGGGTGTATCCAACCACAAACCCTCCAGGTGAGATAACCAACTCCTCAGGGCTGGAAACACTGAAAAACGCTGCCAAACCCCACACAAAGACCCTGCTCATCAGATCCGCGTCCTCCCTGACTGGATCTGCGTCCTCTCTGCCCAGATCTGCGTCCTCTCTGCCTGGATCTGCTGGATCTGAGTCCTCCCTATCCAGATCTGCGTCCTATCTCTCCAGATCTGCGTCCCCCAGGGCTAGATCTGCTGGATCTACGTCCTCCCTGTCCAGATCTGGGGCTCTCCTACCTGGATCTGCTGGATCTGCGTCCTCCCTATCCAGATCTGCTCCTATCTCTCCAGATATGCGTCCTATCTCTCTGGATCTGCGCAGTCTCAAGAAGGGGGTATCTCCTCTGCCAAATCTCCACCAGAAACTACTGCAAATTACCACTGAAACTGAAGGATGATGCTTAGAAAATAACCTTACCAGGGCAGGCACTCGAAGTCCCCCGAGGCTAAGGGTGAGATCTTCGCACGGAGACACTCGGTTGCACTAAACAGTGCTGCAGACCGACTAAACAACCGGCGTGCTGAAGTAGACAGAAGTCTAGCTCTCAATATCAATATCAAATCAACCATGCCCAAATGAGATAGCTCTCCCTCCTTTTATAGATCCCTTGGAGCCTTCTAGAGCATTATTTTATTATTATTTTATTTATGGAGCACTTTTCCCTTTTATTAAAATATTATAAAATATTCATTTTTAATGCAGAAAAGGGTATATCGGCTACCACGCCTCCTCCGGTCACTGAAATCTCTGTCTAACCGTCCCATCGTGTAGGTCTCCTCGTCCCGGTTCCGATGAGTTATTACACTAAGGTGTTCCATCGTGTATTCCTCCCGGAATGCCACCTTGAGCATAATCAGCTGAGTTAAGCCCATAAACAAGAGCCACCGAGGAGCCGATCATCTATCCGGAGGTTTTGTGTCAAGATTACTCCGTCTTCTCATGCCACCAGCAAGAGGCTGGTTAGTTTTTATCGGTGTGAGGGTGAGCGGGATTGGAGATCACTCTGCCCTAGTCTTCTCGCCCATAGTTCCATTACATTTCGTGCTGAAGCAGCCCCTCTTTCATAGCGTATTTCGGGGTCACTAGGACGTCGTTCATTCACTTCATTATTTATTCCGAGAGGTCTCCACTGCCTGTGGCAAGGATAGTGCACTCATCCTCGATTATCTCTTTACCCTCTCGTATGTATTTCGCATTAATAAAATGGCTAGCCGGGCATTCTATGTGTACTTGTTCCATGATCTCGTTCCGCATTGTATTTTCTATATCCTGGTTCTGCATACTTCGTACACGGGTCTATTTCCCTTTGGGGATATTACACAACCTTTCTGCCCATTGCACTTCGCACATTGCAAGTTACACCATGTACCCTTCACTGCTTATAACAAAAACTCTCAATCTACGATCTGTGGGCGGTCCCACCTCCTGCCACGCCACCTCTGCCCATCGCACTTCACAAATCGCAAGTTATAACCTTTATCCCCCATTTCTCATAACTAAACTCTTCAACTTGCGATTTGCGATATAAGTTGGGTCCCACCTCCGTTGTGCCACATCGCCTTTCCGCCATCGCACATCGCACTTCGCTAACCATAACCTTTACTCCCGCTTTCTCATAATAAAAACTCCCGATTGTGATATGCGATATAATGATGGGCCCCACCTCCGTCACGACCACGTCAACTCCCGCTAATCGCCCTTTGTAAGTTATAACATTTACCTCTCGCTTCTCATAAGAAAACTCCCCAACTCCCGATTGTGATTTGCGATATCAATTTGGGCCCTACCTCCCTGCCACGTCATCAATAGCCCTTCCACGACCTTTGTCCTGCCCTTTTCAGTATTAAACCGTCCCGTTGAGTGTTAATGTCACAGACCCCCTTCTGAACCCCGGTCTCCAGTTTTGCAAGCTAAGCATAGCATGGGCTTTTGGTGAAACAAGCACAGTTATGGTTGATTCAATTTGCCCAGGAAATCTCCGCTAAAGAGCTAGGCACGCGCGGCACGACTGGCCGTTTCATAACGGTTAATGTGAATCATGAGAATGAGGGACTGGAGGCTTTCGACAGCAAATGGAATCATAAGATGGAAGCCAAACTGCCCACCTGTTCACATCCACTCCTCGCCGCCCCATTTTGAAGATTCCATGATTTGGTCTCTGTGGCCAACTATGTTTTTCTTTTACTGTTTGATTGTGATGTTTTGCTAGTGAAATCTCGATTTCACCTGATTCTATTTTGATTCTCTGATTACGGGAGTGATTGCTTGATGCATGCTCTGCTAATTGGTTAGGATATTTTGATCTTCACATGTGTGGGCCGATCAAGAATGATTATTCGATCGTAAACCCTCAAAGAGAACTCTATATGTAGGGTGTTCAGAGATGAAAAAAGGGTTCTGAATTTTGGAGAAATTTTGTTGTAGTTCTGTATGACTTGCTCTTTATGCTCTGAGACACATATTTGGGAGAGCTCTTTTGAACATAATATAATATACAGCATTGTTATTTGGATTCCAGATGGAGCAATGAGTAATATATATCTGTATTCTCTTGTTTATCAGTCATCTCCTGTTTATGTATAATCATCTTTCAATGTTCTGTTGCTTTGATGATTCGTGTAATGTAGCTACCGGTAGTATGCATTTTTATCCATGAATTCGTGTATGTATAACGCTCATGTGTTAAATTTGTTGTGCTCCCTTAATTTGCACTCCATGAATCTCTGTTGTTGGTCATATTCCACTTATAGCCGCTTCCTTTGAGTTCACGGGAGACAGATTCTTAAGACTTTTAAGCCTGTCTCACGAGGGTTCCTCCTCCTCCGTTCCTTCTCAACACCTCTACATATTTTGAAAGCCTTTGCTCATTGTTTCATACTTGGCCCATTTGAAAGCCACCAAGCCATACAGCCTCCTGAGCCCTCTCGCAGTATAGGGTAATTCACATGAACCAGACTCTGAAGTCTTCATCATTTCTGAACAACCACAACCATTACTCCTTTAATCCATATTCTGTTAGAGGCACCCTGGAAATTGTCTACATTTAACCTCTGATTTTAAGATGTCTCTAGGAGCTACAACAAAACAAATGGAGTTTTGAGTTGTCGAAGCTCAAAATGGAAGATCTTTTGATGGACAAATAATAGTGGATCATTGTGGATCCAAGTATTGCACCGACAGAGATGTCGAGAAAAGATTGATCCAACTTGGATTGTGTTGGTTCTCAAACTGTTCCTAACTAGAACTGCTCAAGAATGCGTTCGTTGAGGATTCAAAAGTCCTCCCGCTTTAGGTGCCTCAGGCTGGCCTCTTGTACACCATAGGGGGTTGGTATTCCCTTATTACAATTATATGATTTTCAATATGCAAACAAAATAGGACCAGATATTGATTAAATGAGACGTCGTAGTAATAATATGGCTTAAATAGAAGAAATTCAAATCACTAGCAGTTGATGAACGATATACCTCACACATCAAAGACAAATACTGAAAATACAACGAGTAGAAGAAATAAATTAAAGTAAAAGAAACATAACATAAATATAAATATATATAAATATTTAAGACACGAACGTGAACTTAATGATAAAATGGAAAGAACGTTGTGGCACGTACAATTGCTCTTTCTTTCTCAGGCCAATCCCACAATAGCCAATGAACTAATAATAAATATAGTGATTCATAACCATTAAATTGTAAGAATCAGCACGAGACCATAATTATTTTAAGATCCATTTATGTCATAAACACTGAATTATCACACACTAAAGAAAACAAAATGCAACAGTTTCAAAGTATGTCGAGCAAAAGATCGCTCTCGGCCCCAGAGTCAAGCTCGTGGAACACAACCCTTCGATCAAATACTCAATATTTTAATCACTGGATTCGATAATGAATATCAAAAGACCAAGTAATGAAATTAAATAGATGCCACTAAATACAAAACAAGTCTAGCATTCAGCCCATTTTAAATTGTTGTGAACAAACACATATATGCAAAGGAAATTTATCAAAGACGTAAGAGTTATATCATTCTATCAACAATAGATCTATGTATCAAATACGTTAAAATCCATAAACATTAAAAAATTAGTTCTTCTGTCAACAACCCTCTCTTAACAAGAAACGGGGTTTTACATAAAATAATTTCCATCATAACTGTCTTTAAGAAAATCAACATTCAAAGTAAAATAACTTAAATTAAAAATAAATAAACTTTTACTAACGCCTTAGTGACTTGGAAGCTTTGGCCCTTTTTGACATGGCACAAGGGGATTTTCCTTGGGATCCGCGCATTCTTTCCATTGGCATCTGAGGTGCGACCAATGCCACCTCATCCCAATCCTCTTGTTGATCTATAACTGTTTGCATCGTCTGGATTGGCTGGACAAATTGAGTACTGGAAGTGGCTTGTTCCACAATAAAATTTTGGTTCATTTGTTTTTTAACATTTGGTATCTTGTCCCAATCGGTTGGTGCTAACCAGGGGGTATTCTTATACTTTTTTATTGCCACTATTAGCTTAGACCTGATCTGGTAGTGAGTTGTAGGGAGCTTTTGGATTAACTTGTTTATCTAAGCCAAAATAGTGAAGTCTCTACACAAAGCGTTGATAACCAAATGGGGTAGTCTCTGCACAAAGCATTGATAACCAAATGGGGTGATACAGCCTCTTCACTGTGCATCGACAAACAACCAAGATCTTGTTCAGCAGCCTTCAATTTGTCGTGGAATTCTTCCTTCGATATCAGCCAATTATCCTTCCCCGAAAAGGAACTCCAAACTTGCCCAAATAATTCCACTTATTTCTGATATGTTCAATTTCTTTAGTAACTCTCTCAAACTCTTCCTTCATGAGTTGCATGGAGTTATGCTTCTCTTTGACCATGTATAAGAAGAAGATGCACTCGTCCCTTGTAGGAAAGTTCATTTGAGACAAGGTATCTTGCTCAAGGGTGTTAATAAAGTCAATGAGTTGATCAATATCCTTCAATCTTTCCTCAAGCACTGAGGAAGTACACTTGGCCTCCAAATTAGTGCTTTTAATTATTATCTTTTCACAATTGGAGAGAATCACTACATAAGATTGCACTGTTGATATTTTATGGTTTATTTCTCTCAATATCTCCTGCTTCGCATGTATAAGAATCTGCCTCCCGGTGGTAGTTACTCTGATCACCTCTTATAAGGACTTAACTTCGTTTTGCTTCTCCTTAAGTGTATTATGTATCTGCTCCATCATGGTGTTTTTGCGTTGCAGCTGTGTTGCTTCCCTCCTTTCGACCCGTTCCTTTTCACTTTTTTCTTCATTGAGTTCTTGTTCCAATTGTGAAATTTTAAATTGCAAGAACTTCAGGCTCTGTATCTGATGTTTGAGGGGCAGCGAGAGTTTGATCAACAGTAGTCTTATATTCTGCAATTGTTTTTAAGTGTTGTTCTTCTTTTGCTGCAAACTCCTCCTTCAAGATTTCTAACTGAGCATGTTTTGCATTGAGTTCCTTCTCCTTGGCTTGCAAGGATGTCTGCATCTCTCGTAATTGATTTTCAATTTATTCTCATCTTTCGTAGGCTTGTATCAAAATATGAGCATCATAATTAGGAATCTTCGCCATAGCCTGCAGAATTTTAACATTTTTTTCTTTTTCATCAAAGCTTTTTAAAGGGCCCAATTTCCTTGGGCTTCCCTATGGAAATTTCTAAATATTTACACTTTATGCAGAAATTATTTATTGTTAATCTGGTTATGCTCCTCCTATTTAGAAAAGTTATTAATTGAATAAAATTCAAGTTAAAATCGAAGCAAAACACATAACAGATCTCCACCAATCCAGATCTAGAACAAGTTCATGCACACATAGACAAAGTGACGGTTATTTCTAGACAAATAGTCCCCGGAAAAACCCAATGCGGGAAAACCAGTCTTCTGGCTACTAGAGGGTTTTATTATTAAGAATTTTCTGAATACAACAAGCTTGGGTTCCAGATCTGGAAAACTCGACATAGAAATAATAGATCTACAGCTCACTGGCTAATCTAGGGCCAAAATAATGACTGATCCACACCCTCAAATGGGATTTACAAAACTCAGCCATAATTAGGGCCTAGAAACCCCAGCACTACCCCTGAAGCCTCTGTGTCAGCCTCCAAAGCCCCTTTGACCATCAACACTGCTCCGGAAAGGTCTGCGTAACCCCTGATGGTTTCCTGCAGCAATTACGTTGTCCTTGAGGGATTGCGCAGCACCTGCGTAGCACAAGTTGTTGCCCTCCTTCTTCTGATCTCTGCCTCTTTGAGCTGATCTCTGCCTCTTGCTGATTCTAGACCCTGGGATTAGATCATCCCTTGGCCTAAATTCCCCTCTGCAGCTGAAACACTTCTGAGATTTCTCAGCAAATCCGCCCTAGAATCTCAGCTTAGCTTCAGTGCTCTACCTCTGTGTGTCTTTACAGATGACCCCAAGCCTTTCCTTTATACTTATCTCGTTGGGAAACCAACGGCCATGATTATATCTTGAATCAATGGCTAAGATTAAAAGAAAGCTTGATCCGTGTGACTTAAGACAACTTCATCACATGTTTAATTAAATTCACTTTAATTATTTAAGTTCCCTAAGTTTTAACTTAGGAAATACATTAAAATAATTAATTAATTTAATATCTCCTAAACCAGATGAAAATTCCCAAATCAATTTCCGGGTCTTGTAGATCAAGTGTACTCTAGTCCCTCCACAAAATTTGGGAGCTATAGCACAATTGATGCTACCCCAAATACACAAAACCTCAACACTCCCTCTTAGCATCAAGGGTGTGCTCTAGCAATACATCACACCAAGCATTACATGATTTTGGGCATTGGTTTTGTGCTGCTAAAGCTTGGCCTGCTGCCACTCAACTCTACAATGTTGCTGCTATTTTGTACTGCTTCCCATGACTCTGCCACTGCCATTGCAACATTTGTACTGCAACTCCCTCTCAATATGTTGCATTTGAGCTGCTCATAGCACTGCCACTGCCGACCTGCTGCACTGCAACTTCAGTTGTTGAGAGAAACAAGTGAATCTCCTGCCTAATCTTTGGCAGAAAAGTCAGATGGGCTGCATCCTCATCACTGAAGCTCCATAGGTTACAGATCTGTGTTGGCATCTAAAGAATGATGCACAACTACAGCTCTGCAGTGTGTAAGCAAACTCCCTCTGCACTACTGAAGTCACATCAGCCCCTTGTGCTGAAATCTCTCATGTTGTTGCTGCACTGTGTTGTCCCTCTGAAGCCTTCTGCGTTGTTGCAGCTCTGCACTGCACTGCTGAAGCCACATCAGCCTCTGTGCTGCTGCTGCTGCTCTACTTTTTGTTGCTGCTCCCAATCTTCAGATCTGTCTTTGCGTCTGCTTCATCTGTGATCTATGCACCCACTACTCCACTTGTCCCGCTACTATCTTAAGGTTGTCGTAGCTCGCATGTGATCCAAGAGATGAGTTGCTCAAGGATCCCGCCTCACTTCTATGTAGCTCCTCTACATATCCATGTCACCCCACTTTCGTGGTTCATGAGCGTTCATAGTTGAATCATCTTCTGACCCATCATCTGCCACAGCTGCTTTGGAAGAAGAGGCTTCCTTGTCATTTTTCTTCTGAGGACAATTGTTGGCAAAATGTCCCATTTCACCACACTGGAAGCACTTGATCTTTAAGAGATCCTTCTTCTTCGTTGGTTGCTTCTTCGATGCCAAGGCTGCATCTTCCTCATCTTCCTTCTTCACTTTGCTCGATCCAGAGCTATACTTCTTCTTAGTGAATCTGCGAAGTTCTTCTTGACGCAGAACTGACCATAAGTTGTCCCAATCTGGGAGGTCCACTCTGCCCAATATACTTTGGACAAAGGTTTCCCACTCATCCGTCACTGCATTGAGGGCAGTCCTAACCATCACATCGTCTTCCACCTTAGCGTCAGTTGTAGTCAATTGATCTCTGATCGACTGCAGTCTGAAGAGGAAATACTCCATGTCTTCTCTCTTGGCCATCATGAATGACCTCATTTGTGTCTACAACAGCATCTTCCTTTGGACAAATTTTCCCTCATATAGGGAGATCAAGGCCTTCCACATCTCATTAGTTGTCTTTTTCTCAGCTAAGTGTGGTACAATGTGGTCCTTGATTCCATCCATAATCAGCCGCTTGGCATGCCCAACAGCCTCCTTATGCTTCCGAAGGAGATCCGGATCTGTCAGTGTGGCCAGAGTTTGCTCTACATGGTCTCTAAGATTGTATGCCTCAAGGACTATCAGGATCCTAGCCTTCTAAACTGAAAAGTTTGAGAGGCCATCCAGCCTGTCCTAATCACGCAGTCGATGAGGAGCCATCTGCTCAGAATGTGTCGGAACTTCCTTTTCTCTTTGCTAGAGAAATGGATCTAAGGCCCTTGGTGACACAAGCACCTTCTACTCCCTCTGACAACAGATTTCCCAGGTTGGAATCTGCCAAATCAACTATGATTCAAATCTCTCTTTGATCCTCTGATCAAACTGCAAGTTTCTTAGGCTAGAAACTCTCTGAGAAGCTAATCTCCTCCCGCTCTTTGTCACTTGTGCATAGGCTAAAAATTTGAAAACTTCAAAAATTTAACCCCACCAGCACCTTCTAAATTTCTGCAGTTTTTCTTCAGTCTTTTCTGGATCTGACAGATTCACATTTGCTTCACATTGGCAGGCTTCAAACTAATCCAGCATTGTTTCTGAGCTGCCTCTACACAGTAATTGTGTGGGCTTGCTAGGAGACAACGTTAGACTATGTCACCCTTCCCTCTGCGTGAGCTGCCTCTGAAAATTGTGTTGTCCCTTCAGATCTACGTTTCTGCTGCTTTTCCAGTTGCTTCCTGTAGCTAGAACCTTCAGATTCTTGTTGGGGACCCTCCTAGATCTGCAATTGCTCTGATACCATGTGGAAATTTCTGAATCTTTACAATTTATGCAGAAATTATTTACTGTTAATCTGGTTATGCTCCTCCTACTTAAACAAGTTATTAACTGAATAAAATTCAAGTTAAAATCGAAGCAAAACACATAATAGATCTCCACCAATCACACATAGACAAAGTGACAGTGATTTCTGGACAAATATTCCCTGGAAAAACCCAATGTGGGAAAACCGGTCGTCTGGCTATTGGAGGGTTTTATTATTAAGAATTTTCTGAATACAACAACCCTGGGTTCCAGATCTGGAAAACCCGATAGAGAAATAATAGATCTACAACTCACTGGTTGATCTAGGGCCAAAATGATGATTAATCCACACCCTCAAACGGGATTTACAGAACTCAGCCAAAATTAGGGCCTAGAAATCCCATCGCTGCCCCTGAAGTCTCTGCGTCAGCCTTTAAAGCCCCTCTGACCCTCAACGCTGCTCCGAAAAGGTCTGTGTTACCCCAAACTGGGTGACGCGGGCCTTACGCTGCCCCTTAGGGTCTCTGCGTAACCCCTGAGGGTTTCCTACAGCAAATACGTTGTCCTTGAGGGATTGCTCAGCACCTGCGTAGCACAAGTTGTTGAACTCCTGCTTCTCTGCGCTGCATCTCTGAGCTGATCTCTGCCTCTTGTTGATTCTAGACCCTGGGATCAAATCATCCCCTTGGCCTAAATTCCCCTCTCTGTAGCGGAAACACTTCTGAGATTTCTTAGCAAACCCGCCCTAGAATCTCAGCTTAGCTTTATTGCTCTACCTCTGTGTGTCTTTACAAATGACCCCAAGCCTTTCCTTTATACTTTTCTTGTTGGAAAACTAACGGCCATGATTAGATCTTGAATCAATGGCTAAGATTAAAAGAAAGCTTGATATGTGTGACTTAAGATAATTTCATCACATGTTTAATTAAATTCCCTTTAATTATTTAAGTTCCCTAAGTTTTAACTTAGGAAATACATTAAAATAATTAATTAATATCATATCTCCTAAACCAGATGAAATTTCCCAAATCAATTTCTGGGTCTTGTAGATCAAGTGTACTCTAGTCCCTCCACAAAATTTGGGAGCTAGAGCACAACTGATGCTACCCCAAATACACAAAATCTCAACATTCCCCGCTTGTCGAATCACCATATCTTCCAATTCCCTAATTACGTTAGCTCTGGTTCTTAGAGCTACTCATGTGATATGCAGTTGTTCAAAAACCTTTTCCAACATGGTTTGCATTTTTCTATTGTCGATCGTGGAATCTAGTAATCATCTAGCGAAGATTTCCCCTGTCGGTTTGTGCCAATTTACCATCTCCAAATCCGATAATTTACTTAAAATAATAGCCATCGAAGAAGTGTGAGAACCTATTAGTCGTTGGCTCTCATTCACTTCATGTTGTACCGTTGTAAGATTAAACATGTTTGTTTCAAAATCTGCAGAAGAAATGAACCTAGGACCAGAAGCGGGGATGATCTCTTTCAGTATTGTCACCTCCACTATCTGGGCTTCTTGCAGTAGCAACATTAATTTTGTGCCCAATGTGTGCATCGAATCCCCTTCCGTAAAACTATGTCTGACGTCTAATGCTCGTGCATCAATCTTTCAGTCGAGTTTTGTCGATAGTTTGTTTCATTTCTCTGTTTAACTATTCGACAGCTTGCTCAAACGCTTCAGTATCCACATCACCTTCTCTTGCTTTTACACAGTGCAGGGTTTCTCCTAGATCCAAAAAAATAGATTTTCTCTTTATAACTGGAGCAATTGTGGTTGTCTGAGGTTGCGTAGGTTCTTTTTCCAAAACACAAACTTTGGTAGATATCAAATCCTGGCTCTGTGTTTCCCTGTCATTTGTTGGTACTCAACTATGTTCTGCAGTTATATGCAGCATTACTTGAATATGACCACAAGGTGGGCAAATATTGTTTGTCAACTTTTCCATCTTCGGTCTGCTATCATGAGTGTAGGTTGATAGACATGCCTATTTTCTTAACCCATAAAGTATAGCAAGAGGGTCGAATGCCAACATTCATCATGTAACAATCCAAATGATTACATTTCCGTTTCAAACACATCTATTGCATTGTTGTTTTTAGCAATGAGTGGTGGAACAGAGTATGGATAACTAAACAATGCTCCCTTCTTCTTTGATGCAAAGTGTGATTCATTTACTGTTACCCTTTGTCATAATACTTCATAAGCAAAGATTAATGCAGTAATAAACATAGGCAACTGAAAAGGTTCCCTCTCAAACCCATACAATCTACTCAAGGAAAAGCCTGGGTAAAGGAACCAACTTCCTATACTCTCCTAAGTCAGTAAGTCTCAAAATTCTCCTCTACTCCTCAGAAATTCTATCAGAGGCTTCTCTGGCCAGTTAAAGTTTGAGGTAAAAGGAAAAATGGTCGATGTATTGAGTATAACAATTGGGGAGACATCCTGTGTAAATTATGTTTTTCCATTGATAAATTTCTCTCTCAATTTCGCTCTCATCCTTGACAATAGTGAGGAGCTTAGTGGACAGAAAATAATTAGGGTAATTAGATAAAATTAAATGGACAAGATATGTGCAATTGCGGCAAGATCTTGATGGAATGGCAATCGTGAGGTGAACTATGACCGCCCTGGCCAAATATTTAGGGAAATTAATCCCTGGTTTGTCAGGATTGAGAGTAACAAATCGAATGGCTAGGAAAATAGATTCAAAGATTTTTAAATCATCAGTTAAACCAAAAATAATAGCGAAAAGTGATGCTAAAGTCTGGTAAAAGTGTTTCAATAAGTTAGCATGCAGAGGGAATTCCAATTTCAAGCTTGGGTGAGGGCTTTGGAGTAAGCCTTTAAGGAATTCGGATTTGTATTCCTCAACCCACGTGATAAACTCCTGATCTAACCCTCTATCAGTGATATCTATGCCGAACGCTGGTATCCCTAACATTTTTGACATAACTTCCTCATTAATTTGGAGAAATATATGTTGTTCTATAGGAGAGGTGATGGTCCGAGCTTTAGAGTCAAAATATTTAGCAAGCAAGATAATTGAATCTGGGTCAAAATATGCAAGAGGGAGCACAACAGCCAAAACCCCAAATGTCTTAAGATACTGATCTTCCTAAGAGCTATGAGGGGTGAATTTATGGTTTTCCTTAAAAGTAAGGACATCTGTAAGATAGGTCTGGGTATCTCTGATATCGGCTAACTCGTTAACGAGTGCTTCCTTGGACGACTCTACAGACATCTCTTTCCTTTCTCTAGATTGATCCAGGCGGAGAACTATAAAGAAAAGGCTAGAACTACGAAAGAGAACTTACCCGTCGAAAGCGATAATGGGTCGAGCTCAAATTCCAGATTTGCGGGGAAATGTTGGGTGCTATTGTTTCCGGGTTTCATGACATGTAGGAGAAACAACACGTACACGAGGGAGAAAGCATTGAAAGGTTGGCAGGGGAGAGTGTTAATTAGAATAGGACAGCTCTTAATGACAGATGGACAAGTGTCACATCCTGATTAATTAGCTCGGGAATTGAGAATGGATCTTGTCCATCGAGGGCGGAAGAAGGATTAAAGTTCATGTAAGTTTGGGCCTGATAATTGTTGATCATCCTAAAATGCACGGTTGAGATTTCATCCAAGGTAAGTGGCACGCTAATGTGCTCGCATATTTAGGCCCGATGAAGCAATCCGACCATTCAATTAACTTTAGATGGACGGTCTTGATGCATCAGGAAATGATTGAATGCTTAACGTCCTTATGGCTAAACACCCAATGATGCAATCAGGACCGTCGATTGGATTAGAAATTATTTGATCACTGAGAAAAAGGAGAGGATAAACTCATCGGGGAAAAGAGTGAGATTAAAACATATGTAGTTTGCAACTCGAGGAGTAACTATGGACCGTTGACCTCTTCATGGAGCACGATAAGATTTAAAAAAGTGTTTGTCCATTGTAATATCCCCAAGTTTGATCTTTCATTTGACAGGATTAACAGAGTTTATTGGGGGCGTGCCAAGCATAGCACAATTTTGTAATTTGGGTAATGGAGACATTTTTGGTGTATGGGACTTAGGAGAAATCGAAAATCTCAACCTTAGTGGAATGTGGGGGCCACCCCTCAAGAAAAACTCGATTTTGTGGAAAGCAGATCAAAATATTTGGATCAGGGACCCATAAGGAAAGGTGAAGCAACAATTATAAATAGAGGGTTGAAGGAAGTATTTGGTACCTTATGATAATTTGTCCTTTTACACATTGTTGCTCAAGTTGCTCAGCTGAGTCACAGGTATTGTTTAGTACCAGAGGTTTCCAAGGGGAAATCTCACCCTCTTCTTCGATGGACCATGAGTGCCACCCTAGGGAGGCAAATTCTACTCATCTTTTGTAGCTAGGAGGATACCACGCATTTTCTGGTTCAATTGGGCGCAGGAAAGTAGCCACGCAGTTCTTGTTGGAGAGTGGTGCCAGAGATAGGGGCCACACTATTGTTGAAGCATTCCTTGACTAAATTCCAAGTAAAAAGAGAAGGATTTACAACAGAAGGAGGTATTGCCACAGAAATACGAATTTCTGGAGCAAGGGCCTACATCATATTGCCCAGGAACTGCGCAGTCTTTCGTGGGGGCCAAGTGTGGGGTGGCTTGTGAAAGGGATTAAGGAGTTGGGGTTGTTTGGAATTGGATTGGGGGAGATCGTGAGGGATTTTCCAACATTTTGGTGGAGCAGCAAGCCCAGCATCTGCTACAAGTTATAGTTTCTTCTTGTGGAAGAGGGGTGCTATTGCGGCTACACCTCCTAATTTGTCAGGTATACTGTGAGGAATAGCATGGATTGGTGGGGAATACCGTTCCGGCACAATATGAGGCGGGGTGGACATCGAATTAGCAGGTATATAATTGTCGGGATGCCCCAAGACATTAGGAGCATAAAAAACCCAAATGGAAGGGAAGATAGCGAAAGCTACCCGACCTATTGGATCCTTCACGTCACATTTTGGGGTCAACTTTGGAGCGTTAAAACTAGGGCAAGCCCTTTCTGGGTTTTTTTGGGTTTTTGACAAGGATTTCAGAATTAATTTGGAAGAATTCGTTGGGCATATTCGAGGGGTCAAACAGGGGTCCCAACTGAGCCAGCAACTGGAGGACTTAGGGGGAAATTGGGCTGAAATTCCGAGGTCAACATTTGGCCAATTCCTTCGTCGGTTTTTGTGGGTTATTGGAGGAGAGCCTGGGGTTAATTTCCTGGAAATTTTTGAGCACTAGAGGAGGCCCTAGCAACAATTGTTTGCAGCCAGCAGTGCAGTTTTTCACTGGGTCAACACAAAGATTGTTGGCGACAACCACATTGCATGTTAGAGCAGTTGGTTTCATCACCTGGGCATTGTTAGCTTGCCTTGGGCAAGCCCAAGTGCATGCTTTATGATCTTACCTTTGTACCCAACATTTATATTAATAAAATGGCTCAACTCAGCACAGTTTATGGAGATTTATGGGTGTTTAATAAGTTGTAAATTTTGTGTGTGTGTGTTTTACTATGCTTGCTTTTTTTATCATTGTAAATTTCCACTAGGAATATTACAATGGTATCAAAGCATGATCTTGGCCAGTTGTGGGGAAGTTAGCAAGATCACGAAGGTGTTAGACTCGCATGCACAGTGATTGGTGACCTTATAGACACTCTAATGATGCAAAAAGGGAAGAGTGCACAAGGGCTCATGGATGAGTTGAAAAGGCAAAACCAACAAATTCTAGAGGGGATGCAACAAATGATACAAAACTAGCAATGAAGCCAAGCATGTGCACGCGCAACCCAGTAGTACAACACCCATATGTATGCCCAAGTTGGTTGTCCTACCATGCCTCATTTTTTGGATGAACCGGAGAAGGAGAATCATAGGTCAAGGACGAGAACATCATGTACAGGAGCACAGTTAGAGGGTGAGACCAAGGGGTGTTTTTGCTGGTGGAGACCTGGCTTTAGATATCAGGATCTTGAGGGGGAGATTGAGCATGAGGTTGATGGCACGCAGGAGGAGCATGTTGATAAACCTAGTGTGACGCAGGAGTCACCCTTGTGGGAGATCCCTTTGCTAGCTTTGATTGACACCTTAGTGGAGGGAGTGAAGCATACACTTCGAGGGCCATCTGATGATGTTGTGACCACCGTTGATGATGTGCCATCCGTTGTAGAGGTATCCATCAATGAGGTGTCCAGGACCATGCTTGAGTTTTCAGGTGATGGTAGCCTACAACAAATCAGGGAGGTGTCGAGAGACATATCCATTAGTGAGGTGCTAATGGGCACAGAGGTACCCAGAGTCATGACAGAGTTCTCAGATGACAGCTACCCACAGCAACATGGAGAGAACCTTGAGGAGTGTTAGCTAGATGAGGATGTTATGCTCGATGAGCTACTTGTGGAGGGACAGCTCTGGACTCCGGTTGAGCCCATGGTAAGGAGGATGGGCAGTCATCTTTTGGATCTTCCATCGACGTGGAGCAGATAGATGCACAGGCAACCAGCAGATTTGCAGTGCCCCCTGTTAGTGACCCTCTCCAGGCTTATGTAGATGGGGCTTGCACTATTGTTAGGTTACCTCTGCACGTTGGAGGGAGATTGGATGGGTTGCCTAGACAGGTTGTATATGATGACCGGGCCAGTGAGATGAGGTGGCATGGGTTGCATAGGGCACAACACTTCCATGATGGAATTGTTATTTACTTAGGGACTCTTGGATTTGATCCTTCACATGGGTTTGGGTGGCACGAGGTATTGAGTTGGTACCTGATAGGGTTGACTAGGTTTTTGGATACATCCATGGTCAGGAGCATAGTTCAGCCGGGGATGTGGCTTTCCAAAGGGACTCGAGGGCTAGATCATCACTGGGACTCAGGGGGGGACTCCCCACCACTCCTTGGATCGGGTCAGTCAGGGTAGTAGTAGGATGGTGGATCTAGTGATCGGACTCACCCCCATTTTCATATTCCCACCAGAGTTTTGGACAGCACCCATGACAGGTCGAGCTGACAGAGGAGCAGGCAGACTGCATGAGTTTCCCTGGCATGTTGGTCGTGTGTGGGGGCATAGGATGATCAATGTACATTGGCTCGAGGTTGTCAGAGAAGGTGGCATCGGCAAGCCACCAGATAGTTCCTTGTATGGAGAGGAGGATTTCCCATGGATGTATGGGGCACAATGGTCACTGAGGAGTAGCACTGTAGGGACACCCCCATAAATACATAGGGAGATTCACATGTTAGATCTCTTAAGGAGGATTAGGAGGGGAGGTCCACTAATCCAAGGTTATGGAGATCCATTCGATGGAGGATATAGTGCTATGACAATGGACGTGATGATGTCAATCAGGCGCAGGCTAAAGTGGACTATCATAGCTTTAGGCCATGACGTCCAAGGATGTGTAGGAGCATCCAACGTTGAGCAGTGGTTGGCAGGTGGACATGGAGGTGCATAGTGGTGTGTTGTAGTGTGTTGGATTGGGTTGTGGAGTAGGAGGAGCGGCTCACATCGCATTGGATACAGGGATACTCGGTGGTATTTAGTGGCATCTGGTGCAGCACCGCAGGCTCTTGGAGTGTTGCCTCCAAGGAGATTTATGGGCAGGGACATTAGATGTACCATTAGGAGCAGCTCACCCTAGATGGATGAGGACGTTGTTGAGCATCTGGGGATGACATGTTTAGCAGAGACAGATCTTCAAATGGGTTATCAGCAGATCCAAGGGGGAGAAAGGGGCGCCCCTAGGATTACTCTTCAGTATCTCGACAATTTCTTAATCATAATCTTGGGGACCTACCCACCCATCACTCTCAAGTATTTCTTATAGTCACATAGCTTTTGGTTGTTGCCCTTTCATGCTCTCAATATAGGCAGCAGGACATGGGAGGCTCACCCTAGGCAGTTGGACGAGACACGGTGTGTCATGGGTAGGAGGGAGACTCTCTAGTTGAGACATTTGGTGGGTGCACGGGCCGACAGATGCAGGCTTAGAGATGACATAGTTTACTGTCGAGATAGCATGTGTTCCACCCTTGGGCTAACACCTGGGGAGGTGATTGTGAGGGACCTACATGATGCACTTTCAACGAGACAGTGCAAGGCATTATATGAGCAAGAGGTGCAGCGGATGGTAGACGTCGTCTATAGGTAGACGTTTAGACTCCAGGCAGTATCAGGGTGTGCTTTCTAGAGGCAGGATCACATATTTCACGATGTGGTATGGCGAGGCAGATTTACCCTGTTGTTGCTCAGGACCGAGATTGGCATTGGATGGGTAGGCATTGGCATCATGGAGATGCCTACGTAGGATGAGCTTGGCCTTCAAAGATTTTTCGCCATCGGGACCTAGCGGAGGAGGATACAACCCGCGCACGATGGAACTATGTCATAATCAGAGTGGCGCAGCGTCAGCATGGTGGCACACTTCTGAGTCCAGCAAAGGACCTGAGCATCACAGTACTTCCCAGCTCAACGACCTTTACGGATGAGTTGGCTACTACAGGGAGAGATCATTTAGATCTTCCATTGGGCTTTAGTGAGTCATTGATGGCATGGTGGACTTCATTAGCATGGCAGGTTGGTCAGCAGAATGATATCAAGGGGAGCTCATGTGAGGGAGCCTTAATCTCTGTGGGGATTAGGTGGTATCTTCAAGAGTTTACTCTTGGAGAGTATGAGGTGGACTACTTTGTAGGGCAGCTTCATGAGGAATGGGACATAGTGCCACATTATCATTATTCCCTACTCATTGATGATATGCAGAGGGCTTCTAGTACTTATGCCTGGTAGGATAGTGAGTGGGGCAAGGGGAGCTTCGTGTTGGATAGGATGGCTTGGGATCCTGGCCAACGAGCATCCATGGCCCCAACAGAAGGTCACTAGCATACCCCATAAGAGGTCATTGTACAAGGGAGTGGGTAGGTAACACATTGGGAAAACCAGTACCGCTAGCATTGCTCCACTACCAGCAAGCATCCTTAGCCCCGACAGAGGGATCAACATACCCCACTCCAAAAGGAACAAGTATAGATGTGAGAGATAGTATGGTGGCGGAAACTCAACCATGGAGGAGGAGAAGAAAAACATATACAGCCCAAAATCAAGGTTTTCATCAGCGTGTAATTCCTAGTAATGATTTTAATAATATATGATCATATTAGAGTCCTCCAGTGAGCTAGATTATGTTGTTAGCATTAGTTTTTAGATTATAAGGCCTTAGTTAGCGAATTACAAATCGATAGATGATAATATCTTTTGACCAATGCAATCATGTACATCGTAGTCGGTGAAAAACTTATCATTACAATCCTATTTTCTAACTATACAATACACATATTTACATATCTTTATTTTATTTTATTTTGTTTTTTATATTTTTATTGTCATTTCTATTGTTATTTTATTATTTTATTATTATTATTATTATTTTCAATGGGAAGACTTATTATGTGAGGTAATGTTTAAGAAATTGGTCGTTAACAACGAGGTGAACTTCTTCACCTTCGAAGTTTCTAAGGGAGAAGGTGTTCTTGCCTTCAACCCAATCTATGATGAAAGGACCAAGCCATAGATTATCAAAGAGCCCATAAGTCTCCTTGGTCCTTGTTCCTTTTATCCCATTTTAGGACCCAATCACGAAGGAGAAACATTTTGTCCCTAGCACGTTTGTCAAAGAGTTGTTTGACCTTAGCCTGGTGCTTAGCTATCTTTTCATAAACATGTTCTCTCTCTCGGGGTAGGTGAACCATCTGGTTGATTCTTTGTTGAAAATGATTCGGTTCTTCATTTACTTCTTGTAAACTTTTCATGATTTTGGAACCAAGATAAAGAGAGATTACAACATCCAAACCGTAAACTAACTGAAAGGGTGAAGTGCCAATGGACTTCTTTGGTGCTAAACCTCTCTTCCCACACAACATACTTTAACATCACATGCCAATTTCTCTTCCTAGAGCCTAAAGGATTTTTTAAGGATCTTCATAATATTTTTATTGGTCGATTTGGCCAAGTCATTCCCTTGTGGGTAATAGGTTGTTGAATGACTAAGTTTAACATTGTAATTGTCATAGAAATTTCAGAAGGTTGTTGAACAGAAATGATTGGCATTATCAGCGATAATGTGAAAATTCCAAGATCTACATTTGGAATCCCTACTGCGACAAACTGAACTACTTCTTCTACTTGTAAATTAGATTTAACAAGCTATTTACATATTACCTCTGAAAATATCAAAGCAGTTACTGAAGCAGCCTTCACTCAATTAAATTACATGTGAAAACAAAAATCTGAGCAAGAGAAATAACACACAGACAAGACACCGTTATTTTTGGACAAACGTCCCCAGAAAAACCCAATGCAGGAAAACCGATGCAGCAGATCTGAGGGTTTTATTATTAAGCAGCAGTTAATCTGAATACATCTTTGAATGTCTCTCTAGACAATTCAGTTACAAAGAATATGACAGACAGAAATATTAGTGAGGATACCTCACACTATCACTGGAAATCCCAACTGATCTGGCCACTGAATGATGTGCCTCTGGCAGGCTCTGTGCTACCTCTGCTCAGTACTAGCGTCTGTTGAAAAGAGTAACTAGGATCGGTCTTCATACTGACTATGTAATTATGAGAAGTAGAAGACAAAGATAATAGAATGTATCTTGTACTTGCTTCATGGGTTTCATGAGCAAGAGTTTATTATAGGTTAATAGACTTCTTCTTGATGTCTATCTAGGGTTTTATCTTCTAGGGATATATGTAATTAAGTGTCATACATATATGAAGGATCTAGTCTCAAGAAATGCTCCAAAACCTTGTCTTAGAAACCGTGGAAGAATGGCTCTATTAGCCCTCACTCAAACGCTGAAAGATAATATTAAATGATGTATTAGAAGTCGGCCTCATAACAGTCATGTCGGCTCTCAAATAGTCACATCGGTTCACCAAGTCAGGTCAACTTATATGCAGGGGAAAACAACTATATATACCCCTTGTAGCCTTCACAGAAAACAAATATTTTTCGGTCATCTCTGCAACTAAAGTGCAGACTTCAGTGCGGATTTAAGTGCAGATTAAAGTGCAGATTTAAGCACAGCTTCAGTGTGGATTTAAGTGCAAATTAAAGGACAACTTCAGTGCGGATTTAAGTGCAGATTAAAGTGCGGATTAAAGGACAGTTTTAGTGTGGATTAAAGGACAAGTTTCAGTGCATATTCTGAAGTGTTTCAGGTCTGGTTAAGAGATTGTCCTGAAGCAGCTACAGCAAGACAAGGTCAATTCAAAGGGAGTGTTAAAGTGCGGATTTGTCTAGAGACTGTCTGCGAACTATCCTGAAGTGTGTAACCACTGTTAAAAGGGTGATTTCCAGTTCATGAAAAGTTGGAGCAGTTGGGCAAATCTTGAAGATACTCCAAAGAGAAGGAGCAGTGAGAAAGTCTCAACAATATTTGAATGAAGTGTTGGTGCAGAACAGTGCAAGTTGATGAATGAAAGAAGGATCAACAATGAAGGACATCAAAGAAGCAAGGACAAGGTCTTGGATGCATATATAGGTGAAGGGTCTAAATCTTGGTAATGGTACTTGTCATCTGAAAATCTATAAGAAGAATTTCTCGTGGTTTTTCCTCTCCAAGAGGGAGAGGTTTTGCCCTGGCTCTAGGAGCCTAATTCTTGTGTCTTGTGTCTTTTGATAATTGACTTGATGAAAGATTTAATAACCTAACAAAGAGAAGATATAAGTATCTCAAGCAACCTCACAAGTAATTTATCAAGAAGAGAATTTTGAATTAATCACTAGCCCTCCAAATTCTCAACATGGGATCAGAGCTAAGGTGCTGAACTCAAGGGCTGCTTGACAAAGAGACAGTCCAGGAAGCAAAAGTCAAAGTTTGGGTGAAAAGTCAAATCAGTCTGCATGGAAGACTCTCAAGCTATTTTCGAGAAAGATCTTCATATCATTCAAAGGATCAACTTTTCAAGAAAATAATCTTTGCCATCAAAGATCCTCATTCAAGACATTGATTGAAGAGGACATCATCTTTTGAAGATATCCCTTGCCATCAAAGATTCAATAACACCTAGATTGAAAATTTCTATCTTAGAAGAAGCTCCTAACTCCTTCGTCATCATCAAGGAAGTTGTTGAAGGAGAAAGTCACTCACTCAAGTAAGTATCTATGACTTCATCTAAATCTGTGAAAATGACTTATTGTATAGAGAGAAACAAATTGGTTGGGTTATCAAACTTCAATGCATGGAAGAAAAGAACAGATCTAAAGCTAATTGAAAATGAAGTTATGGGCTTCATAGAAGGGTCTACAACTCAACCTCCAAAAGAAGACATTCTAGCATATATCAAATATATGAAGGGAAACATAAGAGCCAGAAGGAATCTTATAGAATCCATAAAAGACTCTCATTCCCTATGTATCAAAGCTAGAATCCTCAAAAGAAATATATGATAAATTGGTGGAACTATTCTCAAAAGGTTCTGCAAAGGAAATAATATCCCAGAGACAAAAACTATACAAATTGAGAATATCGAAGGAAGTAATAATTCCATATCTGATGGAGATTTTTGCAATACGAGATCAACTATTGAAGTTGGAAGAAGTAATGTCTGATAGAGAAATACTCACTATGGTACAAAATGCTTTACCGAAAGAATGGATAGGTTCCACTTCTAGCATAAATGGGAAAGAAAAATCCATGCCATTCCAAAGTCTAGGTAAGATAGAAGAATCAAGACTGAAAGCAAGATCAAGTGTAGGGAATCAAGCCTTTGACAACATGTCCAGGAAGAAAGGAAGACTCGGTAAAATTGGTCCTCGGAATAAGAAAATAAATGTGGACAAAGCATGATGCTTTGGATGTAATGATCTTGGGCATTATAGACGATATTGTCCTAAATTTAGAAAGGACAAGAGGAAAAAGGAAGAAGCCCATATCTCAGATATAAGAGAAGAACCTGATGCAAAGAAATCTATGAAATAAGAAGCAAGGGATCTCCACTATGATTGAGATCATCTTCTCCTTTAAGTGAATTTTGTTGGTTGTAAAATAGTATGATAAGAAGCAGTGTATATTATAGCATCATGATCGAAGCATGGCGGGAGCTCACGATAAAAAAAGCTCCTGGAAAACCTCACTGATGGAAGGCAGTTATCAAGATCAAGGGTCATCATAAAAACTGGTGCTGATATTTTTCTAATGGAGTTCTCTATGAATTCAATGATTAGAAAGAAAGTTGAATGGTTTCATCAAGAATTCCATGTTACAAAATTCTGGGATATGATGACATATTGATGGAGCAGGCCAAGGGAATGAAGCTCTTCATTCTAGTAAAACTGCTACATGACGACTTAAATGATAAAGGTATGAGGTATGTATATATTTATATGCTGACATTGGATGTTGTGAAGTCATGTCATATGGTTGCGGGTAATAGACTTCCATATTTAGAAGTATGATTTACGAAGGAGGATCTCTCGGTGCATTGACAAATGAAATCAACATAATATATCCCCATGGAATATGAGGTGTTTGTATATGAACGAGAAACTGGAAAATTTGTAAGTTCCTGGGAATGAAGAATGTGCAGAAAGGAAGAGATCATGAAATACAACCATGCAAGAGGCAACTATCATCCGGAAGCCAAGAAGATGTGACTAGGAGATCTCCTGGGAGGATATGTAGACTCTGACAGAAGTCTGGTAAAGAAGAGCACCCTTGACAAAACATATCATTAGGAGATGTGTCAATCTAAATAAAGGATGTCGATGCCTACAGGAAGATGTCATGGTGAAAGATCATCACTGAGGTAACTTTTGTTTTAAAATTTCATATGTATATGTTTATCTGGATGAATTTGTACAAGGTTGTTGATCATGAGAAAGGATGTATGATCCTTGGAGATGATTCAAAGGAAAGCAGCATTGCATAACGATGGACCAAATGAGAAAGACTGATGAATCACTTTTTGATAGTGGACATGACTTGTGACTGAAAGTGATGGATGATCTGTGCCCTATGAAGCCAAAAGTTGAAGATTCCTCAATATCGAAATCCATGACATCGAGGGGAGGAATTCTTCATGAGTAGCTGGATTGCTGCTGCAAGACCTTGGTTGAGAGGGAGCTTGGTTGTAAGTTTATTACCTAGAAGAAACTTGAAGTATGTCCTTCCTGAGTTGAGAGGGAGTGACATATGTGATTCTCTAATACATGTGGCATGCACTAGACCAGGACTAGCAGCCGTAAATCTTAGTGAAGGCCATGTGGAGAGAATGGATAGACACATCATTCTGGTCTTTCACCTGGAAAAGGCAGAATGGAAGATTGGATAATCATCTGGCATTCGATACTCTTTGAGAATGAGATAGGGCATTCAAGATAAGAGTAGTCGAGGGTCGGTATTCTTTGACGGTTGGCTACCCAATATAAGAATAGTCCAAGAAGGTCATAATCTGGGAACACCTGCGTAGAGTATGTACCTTGGAGAGACAATGACTATGGTGTCTATAATTCATGTGTCTCGCCAGCATTGTAGCCCATTGTTCGTTGAGAGATGGGGTTGTTAGTTAAGGCCTTGCACTACGACAATGTTGGTTTATATGATGCTATACAGATGTGACTACCAATCCGATTCTTCTTATGAGATTCTTCAGTTTGAAAGTGACCATGTACCTGTATGAATACCTCCCTAGTTAAGAGGGAGTGTTGAAAAGTGTAACTAGGATCAGTCTTCATATTGACTATGTAATTATGAAAAGTAGAAGACAAAGATAATAAAATGCTATGTTGCACGGGGACCTGTTCCCGCCATAATTTCATGCCGTTCCCTCCATTCCGGCGTTCCGGGGACTTTGGAACTCGTCGGAAACGTTCCGGATTTGCTGGGGACTCCATCGGGGACTTGGGGACTTCAAGGCCGTCCCCTAGCCGTCCCTCAAAAATTCAGGGACTTTTTGGGGACTTCCAAAACGTCCCTCGATAAATCGGGGACTTCTGGATGTCCCAAATAAAATTTCAAATCATAAGTTAAAAAAATATTAAAATATTTCATTTTTATTAAAAAATAAAATTAAACAAATTTTAATAAAATTCAAAATTTTAAATTAAAAAAATGTAGATTCCTAAATTACATTTACCCTAACCTAAAGACTAACGCATATATCTATCAAACTTAAAACATTTACGATTTACTGTTTTACCATTTGGCAGCTACACTAGTGACTATATTATTTTTAAATTTTTATTTTTTGTCATTTTGGTTCTTGGACTATATTCTATGACTATAATTTATAAATTTATAATCCATGGTTTTCTACTTCTAGACTCTTAATTTGAGATTTATATTTAAATTTTAATGAATTGTTCATGTTTACATCTTTATTAAATTTTAGTACTATTTACTTTTACACTTTAGCTGCTATTTAAATTTTGAAATGATTCATCATGCATCAATGATCATAGAATGATTATGTAGATATTAGACAGTAGTAGATTGTAGGTTGTAAGTTGTATGAAACTAATAGTACTTAAGTTATGCAATGATGACGAAATTTGTTTTTGTGATGCACAGTTCTCAATGACGATTAGATACTATTAGACTATTAGTATTAGTCTTTAGATTTATCATTTTAGTATTTTATTTACTTTGATTCATGTTTAATTTATTATAATTTTAATTTTTTAATAAATAATAAAAATAATGAATAGTTGCCGCACTTGCCGTCCCCAACCCGCCGTCCCCTAAAAATTTGGGGGTGCGCTCTAGCCGTTCCGGAAACTTGTCCCCTCGTCCCCTCCGTCCCCCCGTCCCCACAGCCAGTGCAACATAGATAAAATGTATTTTTTACTTGCTGTGAAAATTCTACTGTAGTATCTTGGTTTATTTCTCCTACTTGATTTAGATTAATACAAGTTATTTTCAGAAATTAGATTCAGGAAATGCCGAAATAAACACAACTACAGCCTACACATGCAGATCATTTACTAAATAATACGCTCATACAACAAAGTGACACATGGATTTTTAGACATAAGTCCCCGGAAAAACCCAAAGCGAGAAAACCAGTGCAGCAGATATGAGGGTTATTTTATTAAGTAGATTCTGAGTACAGTAAATCTGGGTTGCAAATCTGGAAAACCCGACAGAGAATAAAAGAAATTGAATCTGCAACTAACCTGAAGTTCTAGTGCCAAATATCTGACTGATCCACACCCTCAAACGGGATTTACAAGACTCAACCCAGATCTGGCCCTAGAAACCCTCAGCGTTGCCCCTGAAGCCCCAGCGTCAACCTTGCTAACCTCAGAATGCCACTGCGCTACCCAGAGAGGGACTGTGTAACCCCTGAGAGGGTGACGCAGGCCTTACGCTGGCCCTGGAGATCCTCTGCGTAACTTCTGAAGCCCACTGGAGCCTCTGTGATGTCCTACCTAGCACTTGCGTAGCGGCTGAGCAGCACCTGCGTAGTTGTTGCTCTGCTTCGTTGCGATTTCCTTGTTGTTGCTCCTCTGCCTCTTACTGACTCTTGGCTCCAGGATCAGATTATCCCCTTAACCAATACTACCCCTCGCTGCAGGAAATTCCTTCGGAAATTCTTAGCAAACCCGCCCTAGAATTCCAGATCTATTCCTTAGCTATGCAACTGTGTGTCTTCTCCAACTGACCCTCAAGCCTTTCTCTTATACTTTTTCATTCATCTCGTTAACAGTCGAGATTAAAACATTTATCAACAGTTGAGATTAAAAGACTGCTTGATCCATGTGACTTAAGACAATTTCAGCACATGTGTTAATTAATTCACTTTAACTATTTAATTTTCCTAAGTTGACTTAGGAAATCCATTAAAATAATTAATTATTTGAATAACTTGAACACCAACTGAAATTTCTCAAAACACTTTTTGGGTTTTGGAGATCAAGTGTGTCCTAGCCCCTCCACAAAATTTCAGGGCTAGAGCACACCCGATGCTATACCAACTATACAAAATTTCAACACTCCCTCTTAGTACGGAGTGTGCTCTAGGAAAGTGTACTCTAGCAATGCATCCACACCATGCACTACAAGATCCTGACGTTGGATTATGTGATGTTGATGCTTGGCTTGTTGCCCTCCATCCACTACACTGCTGCTCTTTGTACTGCTGCCCATGCCACTGCCACTGACACTTCCACATTTGTACTGCAGCTCCCTCTCAAATTGTTCCCTCATGCTGCCCATAGCACTGCCACTTCTAACTAATGCACTACAACTTAGTTGTTGAGAAGTAAGCAACTGAAAGAACTCTGCCCAACTATTTGACAGATAAGTCAAGTTGCCTTCCACCACTGAAGCTCCCTGGATGTTGATTTACGCTGTCCTCCTGGAGACACTATCATGCTGCAACACTGCACTGCGTGAGCACAGCTTCTCTGTGTTGTTGAAGTCCTACTAGCCCCTCTGCATTGTTTCCTCTGCATTACGATGCTCCCTCTTCAGCTCTTCAACTCCCTCTTCCACTTCAATGTGGCCTTCTGCAACCATCTCCCGACTCATCCCACTACCGTCTTAAGGCTCCTGTAGCTCGTATGTGATCCAAGAGTAGGGTTGACTCAAGGATCTCGACACTATCTGTAGATGCTTTACAGATCCATGTCACCCCACCTCTTCTCTCGAGGCACATGAGCACTCATGGTTGCATCATCATCAGAGCCATCTTCCTTTGCTGCTGCTGCCTTGGAATCAGAAGATCCTTTGTCCTTCTTCTTAGGACAATTGCTGGCGAAATGACCAAGATCACCACAGTTAAAGCATTAGACATTTGAAAGGTCCTTCTTCTTCTTCACTTGTTGTTTCTTTTCCCTTGATGCAAGGGTTGCATCCTCCTCCTCCTCCTTGACTTTGGCCTTTCCACTTCCTCCACTGATATTCTGCTGCTTGGTGACCCTCTCCACTTGACGGAGGATAGCCCACATGTCAGCCCAAGATGGTAATGTTGCCCTTCCCAGAATTCTCAGGACAAATATTTCCCAATCTTCTGAGACTGCATTCAGAGCAGTCCTCACTAAAAGCCCCTCATCAGGAGTAGCACCAATGCCAACTAACTGATCTCGGATGGCTTGAAGCCTAAAGAGCATGTTGAAAAGACAAAGCATCACATTTGCATTGAAGAGTGCAAGGGTGGACCATTTCCACCACCGAAAGTTGCGGGAGGCCCTTGAAATCAAAAAGAGGACGGTCAACCTTAATAGGGATGATGGGTCGAGTGTGAGCAGATGCTGGATCCCTGCCCTTCATTCTTAGTTATTGGGTTTCTTCCCTTCTTTTCTTCCTCGGGTCGTCTTTTCCTCTCCTCTGGTTTCATTTTCCTTTTTTGTTTTTGGTTCCTCGTTATTATTATTTATCTATTTATTTATTTATTCTCTATTATTTAGTTACTCATTATTTATTTATTTATCATTATTATTATTATTATTTATTTTTAATTTCATTATTTATTTATTTATATTTATTTAATTAATTAATTAATTTATCTATTTATTTAATTTTTAGTTTCATATTTTTATTTTTATTTTTCTTAATATATATATATATATATTGAATTACATTCAAATAATATATATTTATTTATTTTTAATAAAATTATTATTATTATTATTATTATTTAATTTTGTATTTTTTATTCTTTTTCTTTTTCTTTTTTTTTCTTTTTTTTTATTATGTTATTTTATTTTATTTTTAAGATTTGAATATAAGAAATTAAATTAAATAATAATAATTATAATTATACGACTGTTATTTTTTACTTTTTATATTTTTATATTTTGATAGTCAAACTAGTCATTATTCTACAACGGCTAATTGGAGCTTTATTATCTATTTAAGTTGAGTCCTAGATCAGATTTCTCATCTTGTCCTAATGATGAACCACATTGGCTGGTTTGAAACACGTGGACACAATTTACTTGAACGTGATTTTCACCGAAAGATTTGATACATAAGGAATGGATCTATCTCTTCACCCTTCATCATTTGGAACAACTGAATCTAGTTCTCCAGAAGCATTCTTCTTTGGACGGAACCTCCTTCGTACATCGTGTCCAAGGCTACCCACATGTCACTTGTTGTAGTCTTACCAACAATACGAGGAATAACGTGGTCCTTGACTCCGTTTATGATCAAACACTTGGTCCACGCTTGATTCTCTTCATACTTCTTCAGAGGATCTGCATCGGTTGGTACAGCAAGAACCTTCTTTGCATGATCTTTGAGACCATACTCATCCATAACTGAAAGGATTCTAGCCCTCCAGATAACATAGTTGGACATGTCGTCCAATCTATCTTGATCCCTCATTCCATATCGAGCCATCTTGCTCAAATCTAACAAAAACAGTACTTCTTCTCCCTCTGGATCTTGGTTTCTTAGTGACTAGAAACCCTCTAGTAACTGCTTCTACTGAAGACTGATTTCCCTCCTGGAAATATTTCACCCAGACATAAACGGACAGCACTCTTTGATCCTCCTGATCGAATCTCAGATCTGTTTGGCTCAGATCTGCTGAGTAATTGTCTTCCTCCTGCCTTTGTTGTCTTAGCTAGGCACAATTTTGCACCTTCAGAATCTCCACCCCACCAACACTGCTGAAGATCTGAAGCGATGCTTCCGGATCTTGGCAAAATTATTCTACAACTGGAGAAATGATTGGATTGCGTCCCACTAACTGGCCCAACATAGCCTCAGCACTACTCAGAAGTGGACTGCGTAACCCCAGACTAGGTGATGCAGTCCTTACGCTGCCATGGGAAGGGTTTGCGTAAGCATGAGGGCCTTCTGTAGCTTCAGCGTTGTCCTATTCTGGATCTGTGTTCTCTTACTGTCAAGATGCCCTTTCTAGACTTGCTGCTTCTTCTGCCACCTTGCAGAAAAAATATTTCTTCAGCTGATTGTTGGAGATTCAGCTTGATCTGCTATCGCTCTGATACCATGTGAAAATTCTACTGCAGTATCTTGGTTTATTTCTCCTACTTGATTTAGATTAATACATGTTATTTTCATAAATTAGATTCAGGAAATGCCGAAATAAACACAACTACAGCCTACACATGCAGATCATTTACTGAATAATACGCTCATACAACAAAGTGACACATGGATTTTTGGACATAAGTCCCTGTTAAAACCCAAAGCGGGAAAACCGGTGCAGCAGATATGAGGGTTATTTTATTAAGTAATTATGAGTACAGTTAATCTAGGCTCCCGATCTAGAAAACCCGATAGAGAATAAAAGAAATCAAATCTGCAACTAACCTGAAGTTCTAGTGCCAGATATCTGATTAACCCACACCTTCAAACGAGATTTACAAGACTCACCCTGGATCTGGCCTTAGAAACCCTCAGCGCTACCCCTAAAGCCCCAGCATCAGCCCTGCTAGCCTCAAAATGCCACTGCATTGCCCACAGAGGGACAGTGTAACCCCTGAGAGGGTGACACAGGCCTTACGTTGGCCCTGGAGACCCTCTGCGTAACTTCTGAAGCCCCTTGGAGCCTCTGCGTTGTCATCTGTAGCACCTCCGTAGTGGCTGCGCAACACCTACGTAGTTGTTGCTCTGCTTCTCTGCATTGTCCTTGTTGCTGCTCATCTGCCTCTTACTGACTCTTAGCTCCGGGATCAGATCATCCCCTTAGCCAATACTACCCCTCGCTGCAGAAAATTCCTCCGGAAATTCTTAGCAAACCCGCCCTAGAATTCTAAATCTATTCCTCAGCTCTGCAACTGTGTGTCTTCTCCAACTGACCCTCGAACCTTTCTCTTATACTTTTTCATTCATCTCATCAACGGCCGAGATTAAAACATTCATCAACAGTTGAGATTAAAAGACTACTTCATCCATGTGACTTAAGACAATTTCAGCACATATGTTAATTAATTCACTTTAATTATTTAATTTTGAAATCCATTAAAATAATTAATTATTTAAATAACTTGAACACCAACTGAAATTTCTCAAAACACTTTTTGGGTTTTGGAGATCAAGTGTGTCCTAGCCCCTCCACAAAATTTCAAGGCTAGAGCACACCCGATGCTACACCAACTATACAAAATCTCAACACTTGCTTCATGGGTTTCATGAGCAAGAATTTATTATAGGTTAATAGACTTCTTCTTGATGTCTATCTAGGGTTTTGTCTTCTAGGGATAAATGTAATTAAGTGCGATACATATATGAAGGATCTAGTCTCATGAAATGCTCCAAGACCTTGTACTAGAAATCGTGGAAGAATGGCTCTATCAGCCCTCACTCAAACGTTGAAAGATAAGATTAAATGATTATTAGAAGTCGGCCTCATAACAGTCATGTCAGCTCCCAAATAGTCATGTCAATTCACTAAGTCAGGTCGGCTTATATACAGGGGCAAACAACTATATATACCCCTGTAGCCTTCGCAGAAAACACAAATTTTTTGGTCATCTTTGCAACAAAAGTGCAGACTTCAGTGCGGATTTAAGTGCAGATTAAAGGGCAACTTCAGTGTGGATTTAAGTGCAGATTAAAGTGTGGATTAAAGGACAGCGTCAGTGTGGATTATGTTGAAATTTGGTACCGGAGGACAGGTGGTTCCCTAAGGCTTTGATCTTTGGCCTAGGGAAAAGTGTCCAAAAGAATTTAATTTTTCTCCTAAAGTAACTTTATAATTTTTTATAAAGTTAAATCTAATTTAAAAGTGACTTAAGTGATCAAGTTACTAAAGTGACTTTATAAAGTTATAAAGTCAAATCTAATTTTAAAGTGACTTTAAGTGATAAAGTTACTAAAGTTAAAGTGACTTTAAATAAAGTCAATATAAAATTAAAAAGGAAAAAGTGACTTTGGAAATAAAAGACTAAGTGGGTCTTTATTAAAGTGGGGTGAATTAAAAAATGAAAAGTGAGATTTAAATGAGCATTTAATCTCAGCCCTAGATCTCAATCTATCTCAGCCATTGGATTTAGGGATTCCCCAAAAGTCACTTAGGGTTAGGTTAAAGGAGGAAAAGGAGGAAAAGGTCATTCATTCTTTCATGAGCAGATTGGGAGGAGGAGAGAAAGAGAGCAAGGGAGATTTCTGGGCAGTGAGGAGAAGGAGACAGCAGCTTGGCACACATTCCAAGGCAGCAGTTCAGCAAGTCCGTACAGCAGAGTTTGGCACACATTCCAAGGCAGATTTTGGCGCGATTTTCTAGAAGGCCGTACAGCACGCACGATTTCCAAGAGGTTGTACAGCAGTTTCAGCACAGATTTCGAGGCAGCAAAGGGGCTATTTTATTTGGCACGAATTTCGAGGCAGGCCGTACAGCAAGTGGCTGTACCGTTGCACGGAAATCGAGGCAAATTCCGTATAGCAAGTTTCTGCTGTCTTTTGGCACGAATTTCGAGGTCCGTACAGCAGCATTTATTGCTGTTTTGGCACAGATTTCGAGGTGGCTGTACCGCTGCATTTATTGCAGATTTTTAGGCACGAAAAACGAGGAAATCCGTACAGCATTTATTGCTGTTCCTGTTTTGCTGTTTGCACATTTTCCGAGGCGGTGGTTAAGCACGGAAAACGAGATAAGTTGTATAAGTTTACTTGCTGATTTTTTGCTGAATATTTCTCTCACTGTAAAAGGCATTTTTCCAGAAATAAGAAGGAGCTTTCGAACTGGTTTTCCCCAAGAGTTGTAGGGGGTTTTTCCAGGGTCACCTTGACCAAAAATACTGAGTTATGATGTGTTGAATAACTGTTTGTTACTGCTGTTATTTTATTTCTGCATTTACAACATTCTGAAAAATTTCCAGAATTTGTGTTTTCAGCAAAATTTATTTTTCCAGTTGTTGAATGTATGGTTATGGGAAAGGGCATTTAACGATTTTGGAGTAATAAGGCGAAAACTGAAAACCGGGGTGGGAAACAAAATTTTCTACATGGTATCGGAGCTTGAGTGCTGAAGGGCAGTTTGGGACAGCAAGGAAAAAAATTACAGCTTGCTGATTTTTCACTTGGAAAATTCCAGCAAGCTGATTTTTCACAAACAGCAGATTTTTACCTTTACTACAGCAGTGTTATTTTTCAGTTTTAGGACAGCAGGATGTCATTGGGACTGAGGGTGGAGGATAGGTTGGATGGGCATTCCAACTACAGCATTTGGAAGGAGAGAATGCAGAGTATCTTTGAGGAGGCAGAGTCTGGGACATTATGGTGCATACCACACAGAACCCTGTGAATGTGCCTACTGATGCTACTCAGTTGGCAACATATAATAAAAAGAACAACAAGGGTAAGAGGCTGATTCTAGACGGAATCAAAGACCATTGCATTCCTCATGTGAGAGGAAAGAGAAATGTTCATGAGATGTGGACAGCATTGTCCAATCTCTACCAGAGTACCAATGAGAACCGGAAAATGGTCCTGAAGGAGAAGATGAAGACCATTAAGATGGGCAATGATAGTGCAACTGGATATCTCACAAAGATTACTAATGTGAGAGATGAGTTGGCAGCGATTGGAGAGGCCATTCCACCCACTGAGTTGGTGCGGATTGCGGTGAATGGCCTCCCCCGTTCATGAATGAACTTTGCTGATGGAGTTTGTGCACGTGAGACCCTTCCCACATGGGAGAGGTTTTGGGATGATTGCATTCAGACAGAGATCAGGAAAGGTCAGCTTGGGGCAGCCAAGCCAGTTGAGCAGGATGAGGATGTAGCACTGTTGGCAGGATGCAAGAAGGGCAAAGGGAAGAAGCAGGCTTCCACAAGCAATGGTGGGGGCAAAGACAAAGGTAAAAGTAAACAGGATAACTCACAGAAGGACTATTCCAAAGTGAAGTGTTGGAATTGTCAGAAGATGGGACACTATGCAGTTGTGTGTCCGGAGAAGAAGAAGAAGAAGGGGAAGAACCAGAGCATGGCAGCTTCAGCAGAGGTTGAGGACTTTGCAGATCGCTTTGACCGGGAGTTTGGGTTCATTGCGTGCGAGTCTTCTAGTGCAGGATTATCTGCCATAGAGGTTCAGAGGGAGCATGCATTTCCCTCGATTAGCGGAGCATCTTCGGGTATCTGGTATGTGGACAGTGGGGCTTCACGTCACATGACAGGAGTCCGTGAGTACTTCTCAGAGCTTTCAGAGAGTGGCAGTGATGTAGAGGTAGTACTCGGTGATGACAGAGTTGTTAGAGCAGTCGGTGTGGGAACATTGACATTTCAGAGGGAGTCCAAACCTCCCTTGAAGGTGTCAGATGTTCTTTATGTGCCGGGGATGAGGAAGAACCTCATATCCGTCTCAGCTTTGGAGGACAGAGGATATGAGATACTATTCAGGGGAGGACAGGTGTTGATGTATCCCAGGGGCACTCCAGCTGATTCAGCTAGAGTGATAGGTGTACGCCATGCAAGGGTGTACAAGTTTGCATTTCAGTCCCTTTTGGCATTGAGCAGTAGTACCGACAGCAGAGCTAGCAGTTCTGAGCAGTGTGAGATTTGGCACCGCAGGATGGGGCACATGCATCATGGAGCCTTGAGGACTTTGCGGGAGATCACTATAGGTGTGCCAGAGTTTAGTACTGATCACTTTGATACTTGCAGAGGATGTGCGATGGGCAAGTTTGCCAAATCCCTTTTTCCCAGCAGTGACAGCAGAGCGACTGGGATACTTGATTTGATTCATTCCGATGTGAGCGGTCGGATGTCTCATGTTTCCTTGAGTGGATATGAGTACTATGTTTTATTCATTGATGATCACTCCGGGAGGACCTGGATTTATTTCTTGAAGACCAAGAGTGAGGTCTTCAAGCGGTTTCAGGAGTTCAGAGCTCTTGTGGAGACACAGACAGGTCGGAAGATCAAGTCCCCGAGGTCGGACAATGGAGGAGAGTACACCCTTGGAGAGTTTGTTGACTATTGTGCGGAGGCAGGCATTAGGAGGGAGCTCACTGTTCCTTACAACCCCCAGCAGAACGGGGTTGCGGAGAGGAAGAACAGATCCATCGGAGGGGCTGCCAAAGCCATGTTACATGATCAGGGGTTGCCATTGTTTTTGTGGGCAGAGGCCTGCAACACAGCTATTTACTTGCAGAACAGGAGTCCGCATCGTGCCTTGGGGCACATGACTCCGGAGGAGGCTTTTTCTGGGAAGAAGCCTGATATGGGTCATCTTCGTATCTTTGGGTGTATGACATACTCCTACATACCCAAGGAGAAGAGGACCAAACTAGAGCCCACCGCAGAGAAGGGTATCTTTGTGGGCTACAGTGAGACCTCAAAGGCCTTTCGGATTTACATTCCTGCACAGAGGAAAGTTGTTGTCAGGCGGGATGTGAAGTTCGAGGAGGACAGGGGCCTTTAGGAGGTCACGGGAGTTAGAGTATGCAGGATGCGACGGACCCTCGGCGACGGTTGGGTCGGTCGCGGGGATCCGGTGGCGAGATCGAGAGGGTCCGGAGGTACATCTATGACGATGTCGGAGTCGTCGGTGGGGAGTGGCTCGCGAGAGTCGGAGGGAGGTGGTACTATAGGCGGCACGCGAGAGCGATCCACAAGAGCGGTTCAGGGAGTCCGCGATGGACCGTTCCACGGTACCTCGGCATCTGAGGTTGGTGCGAGCGGGAGGACGAGACGAGGCAGTCGGGAGTTCGGAGCTCTGATGTTGAGGAGGAGGAGTTTTATTCTCCGGCGGGAGAAGTGCACTCAGGGAAGAGGAAGCCCAAGTGGCTTCGGGACACCTTGAGAGATGCCACATCTGTTGCTGAGCCTAAGAGGCCGGTCAGAGAGAGCAGACCACCTGAGAGGTTTTGTAGCTATATGGCAATGGCTACTAGCATCCTTGACTCTGAGCCTTCTAGCTATGAGGAGGCAGCTAGCCAGCAGGTTTGGAGAGAGGCCATGCAGGAGGAGTATTCTTCTATCATGAAGAATGATGTTTGGGAGGTGGTGCCGAGGCCTGAGGGAAAATCCGTGGTTACTTCCGGATGGCTTTACAAGGTAAAGCATGCTGCAGATGGCAGCATTGAGAAATTCAAAGCGAGGTTTGTGGCTAGAGGGTTCTCCCAGGTAGAGGGAGTTGATTATGAGGAGACCTTCGCTCCCGTGGCTCGATATACTTCGATCCGCTCCATTATATCGATAGCAGCAGAGATGGGTTGGAAGATCCACCGGATGGATGTGAAGACTGCATTTCTCAATGGCTTCATACAGGAGGAGGTGTACATTGAGCAGCCACAGGGCTTTGAGGTGCATGGGAAGGAGTCCCATGTGTGCAGACTGAAGAAGGCCCTTTATGGCCTGAAGCAAGCTCCCAGAGCTTGGTACTCCAGGATAGATACTTACTTGCAGAAAATGGGTTTCACAAAGAGTGAGGCAGATCCGAACCTTTACTATATTGTGATAGGTGAGGAGCCTCTCATTCTGGTGTTGTATGTGGATGACTTAGTCATTACGGGTGCAGAGTGACTCATAGAGCACTGCAAGAGAGATCTTGCGGCGGAGTTTGAGATGAAGGACATCGGCTTGATGCATTACTTTTTGGGTTTGGAGGTGTGGCGGGAGGAGGGGCATTTCTTCCTGGGACAGGGGAAGTATATTGTGGACATCCTTGGCAGATTCCACATGGAGGATTGTAGACCCATGTCGACACCGATGATCACCAACTGGAAGAAGCTTCATGCTTCGGATTTCGAGTTGGTGGATCCCACATTGTACAGGCAACTGATTGGTTCCTTGATGTATTTGGTCAACACTAGACCAGATATTTGTTTTGCAGTCAACACGATGAGTCAGTTTATGTGTGAGCCTAGAAAGGTTCACTGGGTGGCTGCAAAACACATTTTGCGGTACTTGCAGGGGACTGTGGATTATGGTCTGGACTACAGGCAGGGGGATGGAGTGAGATTGGCAGGTTACACTAATTCTGATTGGGCAGGTTGTGCTTCTGATAGGAAGAGCACTACAGGGTGCTATTTTGGGTTGGGTTCGACAGTTGTGTCATGGTTCAGCCGAAAGCAGCAGTCAGTAGCATTGAGTTCAGCGGAAGCAGAGTATATGGCAGCCAGTCTAGCTAGTTGTGAGGCCATCTGGCTTCGCAAGATGTTGTTTGGCTTATTTGGTCAGACGTTGAGACCTTCAGTGATTTACTGTGATAATCAGAGTTGCATTAAACTCACGGAGAATCCAGTATTTCATGACAGGTCAAAGCATATCGGGATCAAATATCACTTCATCAGAGACTATGTTCAGAAAGGAGCTGTGAAGCTTGAGTATATTCCAACTGATGAGCAGGTTGCAGATATTCTTACCAAAGCCTTACCACGGGGCAAGCATGTCTACTTCAGAGACAAGATGGGTGTGGTGAGGAACACCTTCCTCGGTAAGAGGGAGTGTTGAAATTTGGTACCGGAGGACAGGTGGTTCCCTAAGGCTTTGATCTTTGGCCTAGGAAAAAGTGTCCAAAAGAATTTAATTTTTCTCCTAAAGTAACTTTATAACTTTTTATAAAGTTAAATCTAATTTAAAAGTGACTTAAGTGATAAAGTTACTAAAGTGACTTTATAAAGTTATAAAGTCAAATCTAATTTTAAAGTGACTTAAAGTGATAAAGTTACTAAAGTTAAAGTGACTTTAAATAAAGTCAATATAAAATTAGAAAGGAAAAAGTGACTTTGGAAATAAAAGACTAAGTGGGTCTTTATTAAAGTGGGGTGAATTAAAAAATGAAAAGTGAGATTTAAATGAGCATTTAATCTCAGCCCTAGATCTCAATCTATCTCCGCCATTGGATTTAGGGATTCCCCAAAAGTCACTTAGGGTTAGGTTAAAGGAGGAAAAGGAGGAAAAGGTCATTCATTCTTTCATGAGCAGATTGGGAGAAGGAGAGAAAGAGAGCAAGGGAGATTTCTGGGCAGTGAGGAGAAGGAGAGAGCAGCTTGGCACACATTCCAAGGCAGCAGTTCAGCAAGTCCGTACAGCAGAGTTTGGCACACATTCCAAGGCAGATTTTGGCACGATTTTCTAGAAGGCCGTACAGCAGCCTTTTGGCACGATTTCCAAGAGGTCGTACAGCAGTTTCAGCACAGATTTCGAGGCAGCAAAGGGGCTGTTTTATTTGGCACAAATTTCGAGGCAGGCCGTACAGCAAGTGGCTGTACCGTTGCACGGAAATCGAGGCAGATTCCGTACATCAAGTTTATGTTGTCTTTTGGCACAAATTTCGAGGTCCGTACAGCAGCATTTATTGTTGTTTTGGCACAGATTTCGAGGTGGCTGTACCGCTGCATTTATTGCAGATTTTTGGGCACGAAAAAACGAGGAAATCCGTACAGCATTTATTGTTGTTCCTGTTTTGCTGTTTGCATATTTTTCGAGGCGGTGGTTAAGCACGGAAAACGAGATAAGTTGTATAAGTTTACTTGCTGATTTTTTTGCTGAATATTTCTCTCACTGTAAAAAGCATTTTTTCAGAAATAAGAAGGAGCTTTCGAACTGGTTTTCCCAAAGAGTTGTAGGGGGTTTTTCCAGGGTCACCTTGACCAAAAATTTCTGAGTTATGATGTGTTGAATGACTGTTTGTTACTGCTGTTATTTTATTTCTGCATTTACAGCATTCTGAAAAATTTCCAGAATTTGTGTTTTCAGCAAAATTTATTTTTCCAGTCGTTGAATGTATGGTTATGGGAAAGGGCATTTAACGATTTTGGAGTAATAAGGCGAACACTGAAAACCGGGGTGGGAAACAGAATTTTCTACAAGGACAACTTCAGTGCAGATTTAAGTCCAAATTAAAGGATAGCTTCATTGCGGATTTAAGTGCAGATTAAAGGACAGTTTTAGAGCAGATTAAAGGACAAGTTTCAGTGGAGATTTTTGATGTGTTTCAGGTCTGGTTAAGAGATTGTCCTGAAACAGCTACAGCAATACAAAGTCAATTCAAAAGGAGTGTTAGAGTGCGGATTTGTCTAGAGACTGTCTGCAAACTATCCTGCAGTGTAGCCACTGTTAAAAGGGTGATTTCCAGTTCATGAAAAGTTGGAGCAGTTGGGAAAATCTTGAAGATACTCCAAAGAGAAGGAGCAGTGAGAAAGTCTCAACTATATTCGAATGAAGTGTTGGTGCAAAACAGTGCAAGTGGATGAAAGAAAGAAGGATCAGCATTAAAGGACATCAAAGAAGCAAGGACAAAGTCTTGGATGCATATATAGGTCAAGGGTCTAAATCTTGGTCATGGTACTTGTCATCTGAAAATCTATAAGAAGAATTTCTCGTGGGTTTTCCTCTCCAAGAGGGAGAGGTTTTGCCCTGGCTCTAGGAGCTTAATTCTTGTGTCTCGTGTCTTTTGATAATTGACTTGATGAAATATTTAATAAGCTAACGAAGAGAAGACATAAGTATCTCAAGTAACCTCACAAGTAATTATCAAGAAGAGAATTTTGAATTAATCACTAGCCCTCCAAATTCTCAACAGTGTCAACCCTCATGGGCAATGTGTCACTCAGCTGGTGAATCGATCTGCTTCACAGAAATTCTGATCTCTGCCTCCCAGTCTCACACCCCGGCTTCCGACGTCTAAAATCGATCTTTTAGCAAACCCTCGGATTTCATCTCGCCCTCTACGCAGCCTCTGCCTAGTCCTACGTGGCTCTGCATTGTCTCTGCACAGTCCAAATGTGGCTCTGCATCAACCTCTCTGGCTTTGCATAGTAGTTGTTGGATCTCTCTCTGCCCTTCTCTGTTGATGATTCTCCACCCGAGAAAGATTTCTCTTCAGACACTGTCTTTGTGCCTCACTATAATGAAGAATCACTTAGATTTGGTTTTCATCTTGAGCGCTGCTCACCTTAGAAAATTAGATCTCCAATCAACGGCTAAGATTATACTAGACTTGATCTGCTTTTTCTAGAAATTTCACCCACAATTTACATTAATATTTATTAATTATTTTAATTTCCTAAGTCAGACTTAGGGTCCTTATTAAATATAATTAGTTTTTCTTATAAAACTGTTTCTGGGTGGAATTCCCCAAAACAATTTATGGGTTATCTATAATGCATGTGTCTAAGCCTCTCCACAATGTTTGAGACTTAGAGCACATTCAATGCTACCAAAAATCAATAGATAATTTTCTAGGGGAAACCAAAATGCGAGAAAATATTTTCTACCAAGAAATCCATGACTACTTTATCGCTGATCTTTTTCAATGGGATGGCTTCAACCCATATAGTAAAATAATTGGTAGCGGTAATAATCCAACGATGTTGGCCACTATAAAGAGGATGAATCTCGACTATGAAATCTAATCCCCACTATTTGAAAAGAGCTCCAGTTATGATGGGCTTTAGGGGTAGGGTAGTCAGTTTCTCCTTCCCGGCGAAAATTTGACATTGATGACAAGTCCTAACCTTCCTATTTACATCGACAAATACGGTAGGCCAATATAGATCGCTCCTTAAAATTCTGTGAGCAATGGCCTTCCAGGCGTAATGGCCACCACATACACCACTATGGTGTAGAGTGATTAAATAATTGGTTTGGCAGGGTTTTCCATCTATAACACAATATCTTACAAATTTTAACTTTAACGATCGTTTGGCAGATTTACTCAAGTGGTTGGGAAACTGGAGAGTCTGGATATAACTAATAATATCCCTATACCACTCGGAAGCAGCGAATTTTGGGTTGACCGTGGTATGGCCTACGTGAGGTAGCAGCAACCTTGACTGCTTATCCTGCTCATCTCCAACTACTCCAATTGGTTCCACAAGAGTATATTGGTTAACACCTAATGCCTCAAAATTAACTTTTGTTAATAACTTGGCCAGTCCTTGAGCTTTTATGGTTTTAATAAGTTTTAACTCGAAGTCATATTCTTGGATCTGGAATATCAATTTCCCACGTCTACCCTCGGTGTCATGTTGTAACAAAATATCCTTCACCGCTGGGTGAGGGATATTTACGATAGACTCCATGAATGCCTTTAAGTTTTTAACTACGGCATAAGTTTGTTTTTCGATAATATTGTATTTAAGCTCGGTCACCTGCAAAGCCTTACTGAAAAGTGCAACAGGCTGCTCATAACCTTGTTAATTCTTTTGTAGAAGAACAACAGCAATGGTATGTTCTGAGGTAAACGGGAATATAATAAAATATTTAGTATAATTAGGACTAACTAAGACAAGAGCTTCCATAATGGCTCATTTTATCCTCTCAAAGGAAAATTTCGCTTCCTCACTCCATTTTATCTTGTTTCCTTTCTTGAGCATATTAGTTATGTTCTTAACAATTTCCACAAAGTTTGGAATAAACCTACGGAGAAAATTAATCTTTCCCAAGAAAGCTTAGACCTCCTTTTTAGTGCGAGGAAGAGGAATAGTCTATATTTCCTAAACTCTCTCAAGGTCAATGTTGAGATACAATATGGCCAAGTAGTTTTTCTTTTATCATGGCAAAGAAAGACTTCTAGAGACAAATTGTATTTCCTACATTTTTGAAAAACTATTTTCAGATGCTTCAGATGTAAATCATCACTTTGAGAGAAGACAATCATATTGTCCAAATAGACTACTATAAAATGGTCTTTCTCATTAGCAAAAGCAATATAAATTTCTCTTTGGAAGTCGACCTTGCATTCATCAGCCCAAACGGCATCTTCTAGCACATAAAAGTTCCCCAAGGGGTGGTGAAGGTCATTGTAAACATATCATCTCTGTGTACGGCTATTAGATTGTATCCAGAAAAACCGCCCATCATCGAAATATGAGTGACACCCACTACCCTTTGCAAGATAGTATCCATCTTGGGCAATGGATAATTATTTTTCAGTGAGGCTCGGTTTAGATTTCTGAAATCAACACATAATCGAATTTCACCATTTTTCTTTCTGACTGGGACCAGATTGGCAACCCAATTAGAATATCGCAGGGGAACAATTATCTTGGCATCTAGAAGCTTTTTTATTTCTTTCTCAATAGGGGGTAATAAAAGAGGATTTATGTGCCTAAGATTTTTCCTATAAGGTTTAACCCCTTCTTTTAAGGGCATACGATGCTCAATTATATTTTGATCATAAGTTTTGAGATCGTCATAGGTTCAGGCAAAGACGTCATAATATTTTGATAAGAGGTTACTATATTGCTCTTTGATTTAATGTGGCAAAACAAGAGACAAGTTAACTAACTTGGCTTTCCCCCCACGGGCAATATTCACAGGGTATATTTGTAAACTAGGGAGTTTGAGAGTAGTATTCACAACAATGTCATTGCGATCGAAAATTTTCTCCAGAGGGATAAGCCCCCTAGGAATATAATTGTTTTTTAGTTGAACAATATCATGCTTACCAATTTTAGTCTTAAGGTGAGATGTTTTTATAACTACTTAGCTATCGTCGGGATCATCGTCTATACATTGATCAAAAAAATCACCCATTAATTCAATGAATCTCTTTATCCCCTGATCTCCTTCAAACACTTGCCAGTGTTTGACGTTGTCAAGAATTGATAGTCGGTGCATAATCTCAATCTCATATTTCAGTTTAGATTCAAAAGGAGGGGTAAAAGTGGCGGAAATGATAGCGAGAGCATCAGCTGGTTGATTCTTTTCCCTAGGAACAATAGTAAAATTAATATCAGAGAAAAAATTGTCGATCAAGTCCCATACCTGATTTCTCTATGCTCGCAAATGACGGTGCTTTGTTTGACATTTGTTGGTCACCTACTTAATGACCAACTCAGTGTCGCCAAATATTGCTAAATTTTGAATATTGAGTTTACGTGTTGTTTCTAATCCTAACACGAGGGCTTCATATTCAGGGATGTTGTTAGTAGTTTCAAAGCTTAGTTTAAAAGGAAAAGTCACGCTCAGCTGATTTGGAGGGATTAAAACTATTCCAATGCCTAACCCAACCTTGGAAGATGCTCCATCAAAGAACATTTTCCAGACAGTGTTTGAGTCAGTGAGTGGACTAGGCATCAATTGCTTTTCTTCTATAAGGGCCTTCTCTTCATCAGAAAGAGTGGAACAAAATTTTCCCATATTATCATCAAAGTCATAATCAAGGGAATTTTTTGGATATTTTTCGAAGTTGATTATATATGTTAATCTCGATTCTCTGTATAATCGACAGGTGCCCCCCTAAAAAATGGGGATAGTGGTGTATGAAAGATCTAACTATAAAGAACTGCCTAACTTAGCACCCCAGCTCCTTGAAAGGAGCATGTCGTAATTTGGTGGGACATCATCCATCACTATACTTTTAACAAGGACCTGAGCCAAAACTACAACTAAATCCTTGATCACGCCAAGGCATTTGACCCTATGGGAATCAAAGGAGTATAATTCTATGTACTCCTGGGTAATGTATAACTCGAGCTTTTCCATGATCCTTTTTGGAATGAGATTATGGGATGCCCCAGAATCTAACACGCAATTATTTAACATCCAATCATGGATCTTCACGTTAATATAGAAAGAAAGGACTAAGCTACCATCCCTTTCCGCTTCAAGTTCAATAATGATTTTCGGAGCGTCATCTTGAATATTAATAACATCTGCAAATTCCACCTCCTATGCTGGAGCAAAATTTTTGAGGAAGGTTTTAATCTCTTGCTTGTAAACAAGGACCTTGATGATTTTAGTAAGCAACATACTGATTTTAATTTATTTAAATTCATTTTGGAGACTAAATGTAGACACGGGTTGAGGTTGAGAATCCCAAAGCTCAGGCTCATTAGGTATGTTTTGTTTCTTATTAAGCTAAGGAGGAGCTTGAGTTGGGATTTCTTTTTGGGGTGCGTGCTCCTTCCTAGGTCTAAGGTTGTATTTGTGTTGAAATTGTGCCTCTAAATATTCAGCAAAACGTTGAAGTTCGAAGTTCAAAAAATTTTGTTCCAAATAGTGAACTGGTTCTTGGGCGTATTCATCGGGAGAATGAATAGAATTTATATTAGGATAGTCTTCCTCCTTCGGATTCATGATTTGACTCGCCACCTCATCGTCATAATATTCGATTAGGTTAGAATTATTTCCTAAGGGAGGCTGAATAGGATAATCCTCTAGACACTATCGTCTCTGTAAAATATGAGGGGCATTGGGACGACGATAAGGATGCTGGTTCCTAGGAGGATAATTCAGATTTCTATTAGACAAATTTGGTGCATTAAGTCGATAATTTTGTTGGACTAGAGGGTTTTGAGGGGCAAGGGGAGGTGTCTTGTTCCCAATTTCTATTCACTAAATTTCGTTAGTTAAATATTTAATGAGCTTTGCCATCTCCTCGATCTTCTACTCATGCGAAGACGAAGAGCTTGGGAGCTGAGGGGAAGCTCTACAGCTTTCTTCTTTCACTAAGAATGGTTATCTCTAGAACCTCTCTTTCTAGTAGCAATTAAGTTACCCTCACATCAGCAAGTCTTGGCCTCCGCATCAGCTAGGGTTGAGGGTTCTCTTTCTTGCAGTGCATAAGAAAGATCGTTGTGAAAGATCGTCGTCAAGGGCTGAGGAATATGTGACTATAGCCGCAGTGTCAAACAGACGAACATCAGCTGGTAATTAGTTATAGCATTTAATAAATCATTTACTAAAATCTAAGATTGATTCGTCAGGTTTCAGTTTTAAGGATGCAAATTTAGTCAACCACAGTTGATTGCTTTTTTTAACGTCGAACTATTTAAGAAACAGTTCGACTAACCTATCCATCGTATTGATGTTGTTTGGGGGAAGAGTCATAAACCATTGCCTTGCTTCTCCTTCGAGACATTGAAAAAAATTCTCATACAGATATCATCATATTCCACACCAAGATCTCACAATAGTCATGAAATTTGACTGTGTTCTTCCGCGGTACATTCCCCTTCATTATCGAATCTAGGCAATTCTGTATCATATTTTGGTGGAATATCATGTAATGGCCCTAGAAGATTAAGGGGGCGATATCAAGCATTCACCCAGGTATTCATGATTGGTGGCGAAGGAGGGGAAGGGGGTAAGGATTGATAAGGCAAAGTCAGCTACTCCGGGGAGTAAAAGGAATGGAGATAGTCTGAGCCCCGATCTGTGAAGTTGATGACATGGCTAAAGGGTCAAATCCACGGGTAGGAATGAGAGGCCTTAAGGTCTCCCTTGGTCTAGGATTAGGAGACAATGGATGAGTTTGTCTGAATTCTTCAAGTCTCCTCCTATCGTCAATGGTTATTAGGAGCTCTGGGTCTTCTAAAGGGGTCTGACGTAAATCTGAAGTTGACCGAGTTATCCTTTTAGGAGAATCCAAATTTTGAGTCACCAATTATGTATGCAATTATTTTTATATATCTTATATTTTAAAGCGTGAAAAACAAACTAAAATATGGAAGCATGCGTAATAGGAGTACTTGGCCAAGTGGCGAATGTGCACCTTCGTCACAAGAGAGCCTCGATTGTTTTTGTCGTCGTCGTGGAACGTTAGGGTTGGGTTGTGCACTTTCGTCTTCCTGAGCTAACACCTCCCAATTTCTTCGAACCTCCTCGAGGGTATGAGAAACCTACAAGTTGATATCATACAAACCGTTAAGAACGCTACGTTGATCAGTAACCCCGAAAAGAATATGTTTAACTATTCGACTCTTGCTCGAATGCTTCGGTATCCGCATCACCTCTCTTGCTTTTACATAGTGCAAGTTCCTCCTATATCCAAGGACCAAAACATCAAATTTTCTCTTTATTAATGGAGGCTGGAGCAAGTGTTGTTGTCTGAGGTTGTGCAGGTTCTTTTTCCAGAACACAAACTTCGGTAGATATCAAATCCTAGCTCTCTGTTTCCATGTCATCTAATGGCACTCGACTCTGTTCTACACTGATATGCAACATTACTTGAATATGACCACAAAGTGGGCAGAGAATGCTTGCCAGCTTTTCCATCTCTGGTTTGCTCTCATGTGTGTAGGCTGAAAGCCCTGCCTGTTTTCTTAACCCAGAAAGTATAACAAGAGGGTCATAATGCCAACATTTATCATGCACCAATCCAAATGATAACAGTGTTGGTCTAAGGTTGTCATTGATGTCAATATGGGGATCAATATTCTTGTATAGTCCTAATAACCCACATCATGCAGACCTCGTATAAAGATGTCCTTGCTCATAATGACAAGTCCCTCTTGGTTATTTAGGATGCCATTAATGATGATGTGCTTACTCTTGATGAAGAAGCCTAGAACCAACATGCTGTCAAGATGGCGAATATTCTTAAGGTGCCAAGTGTCAGTGATGTAACTTGGTAACCTAGAAGACTACACTTAATGATGTTATACATGATGACACTTGATGAAGGTCTTGATGACATGGTTGGAGTCTATATGTTGGCATGGAGGACCATTTGATGACATGGAAAATGATTGGTGACATGACATGAAGTGACTTGGAGATCACTTAATTAGCATTCATGGAAATATCAGTGATGGAAGTATATATACTTGATGAAGCTATCCATATACACTTAAGGAGCTCATTGTTCAGTCTACTGTTCATCCCTTCATGCACAAGAAATACAAGGACAGTCACCAAGAAAATACTTAAGAAGATCTCTCTAAATGAAGGCAAATTGTCCATCATTTTTATGCACAGGAATACAAGGACAGTCAGCAAGAAAAATGATTTTTTGGGGACCTTGAAGGAAGGATATCAAAATGAGCCCTTGTCCATCTTAAAGAGGACTCCTTCCTCCTTCCAACAAGCCCTCATATGCCCCAAAACTCCCCGTGGTTAGAAAGATATTGATTTTTGAAGTTGTGCAATAATTATATTTTTTTGAGCCGACTTGTCCTAGCTCCTTCATGTCGGCCTACATCTAGAAAGATGTGTCCATTCATTCTAACGTCAAACCAGTATTAATATGAGTTTGGACACCTCATTTTAGCACCAAAAAAATTTCGGTGATTCCTCAGAGATAAGATACAGAACAGGTAGGAGACCGAGGAGAATGGTTTTAAGCACTGTTTGGGTTAGATTTCAACAAGGAACAACTGTATATATTTCAGATTTTTTTGACAGTACTTCAGATTTGGGTTTTGTGACCTTACTATAGTTCACACTTAGTTCTACGGTGATATATCTACACCTCTGGTGGCTCAAATTACTTGCTGGAGTGACAGAACTCTAACACAGAATTCAGACCTGTGTTACAACCTAGTGCTAGGTCTCGGACTTGTGCTTCAAACTGCCCAAACCACATATTCAGACCAACAGTTCAGGAACTGCGCTATCTGTGTTAAGATTGGACAGTCTCTTGTTCAGCACGTATTATTGGAAACGCTTGAACAGTCACCAAATAAAAGGATTGAACAGAGGGACAATCATACATTTTTTTAGGAGCTCGGAACCTTTGATTGCCTCCATTACAGTTTAGTCTTATTGATTACTGTTGTGTGAAGGCTCGGACCAAGACTAGAAAGACCTCACCACAATGTATCGGACCTAGTCAACAATGGGGTTGTAGTGCAAAACAGTAACCTTATTTGGAGCTCAGTGAAGTTACATCTGTTTCGGTTATAATTTGAAGAGCTGAAGAAGAAGCATCGGCAAGTTTGGATAGCTAATTTGTGGAGAATTGGGTTAGACTTGAACTTGTTGCTGCCCTTGTTGAAGAACAACTCAAACTTGTTGTTATACTTGGAGATTGCAGTCCTATGATGAATAATGAATGAACATTGATAAAGAATATTGAAGGTGCTTCAATCTGTGGAGGAGCAGTGAAATATTTAGAGCCTTGGAGGTTTTTTTTTGGACAAAGGATATCAGAAGCCTTGTTAAGTCATGGTACCTTGTTGAGGAACTATAGTGGAGAAGACCTTGGGTTTAAACAAGGCTAAAGTACTTTTCAATAAGTCCCAAAATTCTCCTCTGCTCCTCAGAAATTCTAAAGTACTTTTCAAGGAGCATTGATTTTGAAGTAGCCTTGAAGAACATCTGGTGTATTTAGGGACTAATTATATTAGTCCATTGGAGCAATTATTGTAGACATCTTGGAGCACCTATTAAAGAGCTTGTGGAGAAATATCTTATTGGGCAACCATTGTTGAAGACACCTTTCAGTAGCTGATCTTGAAGACATTCTTGAAGACCATGATGCATTGCTGATGTCATCATGAGGTAACCTTGAAGAAACAAGTGTTTCGGTGACATGAAGAGCAATGGAGACACCTTCATGTGAAGAACAAGGTTGTCATTGATGACGTGATGTGTAGACTACAGTGAAGAGTAAGTTGAATATTTTCAGGGCTCGTTGAAGAAGACATTGGGAACCGTGAAGTATAACCAAATATATCTTGACAAAATGAAGCAGGAGGTTGGAGCCTCATAGAGACAAGGTTGGTGCCTTGGAAAATAGGGTTGGAGCCCTAGAGGATAGGAGTCCTCAACAGACTAGACTGGAGCCTGTATTAGATATAGGGTTGGAGCCCTTGAGGTTGGTGCCTCAGAATTGACAAGGTTGGAGCCTTGGAAAGTCCAAGTCAGTGCTTGGCACAATACAGGTTGGAGCCTGGAAGATTGGAGTCTTCATGTAGGGTTGGAGCCCTATACCATTACTGTAAATTACTTATTGAAAGAAGAAATTAATAAAAGTATATATTCCAGCATTGTTCAATTTGTGTTCTAAATATAAGTGATCTAACTGGTAAAATTAATAATTGAAAAGAAATATTGATTCACCCCCCTCTCGGTATTTCCAACAAACATTTCCCTTTCACTTGCATTTATTGCATTTTTATTTTTAGCAATGAGTTGTGGAACAGAGTATGGATAACTAAATAATTCTCCATTTCTCTTTGATGCAAAGCGTGATTCATTAACTGTTATCCTTTGTCGTAATACTTCATAAGCAAAGACTAATGGAGTAATAAACTTAGGCAACTAAAAAGGCTACCTCTCAAACCCATACAGTCTAATCAAGAAAAATCCCAAGTAAAGGAACCAACTTCCTATACTTTCCTCTTCAATAAGTCTCAAAATTCTCCTCTACTCCTCATAAATTCTATCAGAGACTTCTTAGACCAATTTAACTTTCAAGTAAATGCAAAACGGTTGATGTATTGAGTATAAAAATTGGGAAAACATCCTGGGTAAATTATGTTTGTCCACTAATAAACTTCTATCTCAATTCCGCTCTGTTAGTCATCAGTAATTTTCACCTGTATTAGATGACTAAATGCTTTGTCTCAGATTTCTAGAAATCAAAATTCAAGAATCATTGTGTCTTCTAGAAATCTCCTCAAAAAGAAATTTTCCCCTATCCCTCCTCTTTTGTCTACTGTGGTCAATCTATCATCCTATAAGACCCCATCCTGGACTAATGTCCCTAAATCTATCCATGATTGCTACTTCTGTCTATAGCCCTCTACCTTTGATGCCTAAGCCCTCTCATTTCACAATTTGTTTGGCCAAGTTAAACCAAGTTTTCTCTCCTACTCACAAATGCCTCAAGCATTGTTGGGGTCAAAAGTCTGTCTAGAAAGCCCTTCAAAGTAAAATAAGGATGTCTAGTTGTATAGGATGATGGTGCATAAGTAGAATGTCTAAACCCTGTATCTTCATTCAAAACCTTGGTTCAAACTTTCAGTCAAAAGCCCATTCTAAGACCTTGCAAATAAGTCAATTAGGTTTTCCTAGGTCATGTGCCATCATGATTCACATTCCATTGTTTGCACAGAAAGTCAAAGATGAATTCAAAAGAGCACTTAAGCAACCTCCAAGGGTGCCCTCTTGGTCCAACAGTAAAATCTGCAAAGAATAGACTATCATATCCAAGCATTTCTGCAAGGATTCCTTGAAGATTAGTCTAAAGCAAAGCAGAGGCGAAAAGGGACACCTAAGAAGGTTCAAAAGGTCATTTGCAGTTAATAAAAAAGTACAACAAGCTGAAAGCTACAGGGAAGGTCTTGATCTCATAATAAGAAGTAAAATACTGCTCATCCAAAAGTCTGTGCAGATCTCAAAAAGTCAGTAACATATGAGCAACATGGCGCATTTTAGCAAAGATGATCATTGGAAAGGATGTTTGCCTCAAGCATAAGAATGGTAGAGGGACAGTTGCCCTTTGCCACACTCTTGCAAAAAGACAAAAGTTATCAGATGCGCAACAAGGTGAAGGAAAAGACTAAGACCACTATCAAGAAAGGCAAATCACACTGAAGAAGAAAACAGAAGGTGCGCTTTGGTTGAAAATGCAAATATATGACTTTTTGACAAACAGTGGAGAAATAGCTGGGCTACAAAAGCTAAAAGACTCCTCAAATAAATCAGTGGAAACTTTGTTGAGCAAAAGTAATCAATTCAAAAAGATGATTTCTTTAAAGACTTAGAGGGCAGCTTTGTTTGCTTTTCTAAAATATCCCTAAAAACTCAAAAATTGGGATAATAAACAAAATGATCATGGTAAGTGGCAAGGAGAACCTCATTCATCAAACAACAGAGGTTGTCAAAAAGAATTCCTAACTGTCTTCAAGGGTAAGATCAAAGGGAATAAATTCCACTGGATAAAAGGACCAACTCTAAGGTCTTAAAAGGTCAAAAAGAAGGGATTTTAAGGCATTATGCACCATTTCACTAACAGCAACAGAGCATCAGCCCAAACCCTGTTTTCTCACAAATAAACAGTCAAAGGTTTGTCTCAAAGGATATGGAGGTAAATATAGTGTTTAAAATCACCTTGCACATGAGCATAACAGGCTTGAATCATCATAGATCTGATCATTTTCCCAAGCTGCAAAAGAAATATTGGTAAAAGGACTAGCTCTAAAAAAGACAGAGGCAAATAAAAAGTGCAAAATGAGACTTTAGGAAGGAGGGTTTTTAGAGTTTAATTCTTTCAAAAAGAGTGTTATGAATACTACAACGGCTCCTTTTCCCCCTCATTTCAACTTTTTGCAAAACAGAGTGCAATTTTCCGACTTCCGAAGGCATCCTTGGGCAAAATTTCCTCGGTTTTGTGCTCCTGTAGCTAGACGTTATGCGCCTGTAGATTGTATTTTTTTCTGGACGTTGCGCGCCTGTAAATGGGTGCTGCGCTCTTCTAGTCCCACCCGACATGCAAAAGTGGCCGCCAAAACCACCCGTCGCAGCGTGTAGTCCTGCACGGGGCCTCCTGCCCAACACCCAACACTGCGCTCCGGCACTAACCTTCACTGCCCAAATCCACATGCAACCAGCACCCAGGCCAACGACGTTGTGCTCTGGACACTGAAATAGCTCGCCCGAGTCTGCGTGCAAGCCGGCCCGAAGCCCACCACGCTGCGCGCCTACCACACTTTTTGTTGTCACCCTTTGTCATGCAGGCCTGCCCGCCCAGGACGCTGCGCTCCTGCAACGGGCGTGCAGCGCTGAACGAAATTTCGTTCAGGCCTGCCCAGGGAACTGCGCTCTTGGCGTAAAAGCACAGCACTGCCCAGAAAAGTGCAAAGCCGCCCGAAATTGTCCAAAAAGCTCAGAATTTGCACCTTTTTGCTATGGAGGGCAATTTTAAAAGGTATTCTTCATAAATTACCATCTTCTCATAATTTTCTAAATGATAAAGGCGCCAAGTAGGTCCAAGTTTGTGTCAAAGAAGGCTTCAAGGAAAATTGAAAGGGAAGCTTAACCTACTTTTGCCAAGTCTCCTAACCTTGTTTAAAAGCCTCAATATCTCATTTAGCATTTCTCCTCATCATTTCACAAGCCAAAATCCTTTCTGTTTAAAGAGTTGGAGGAAGGGGTAAAGTAAACACCATGTCTGAAGAGGAGAGTGCTAACCTAAACAATGAGGCTCTGAGACCAAGAAAACAACATAAGAAGGGAGGGAAGCCAAATAGGTTTGAACCTACAAACACCGAAGAACTAATAGCCTCCCCTTCTATCTTTTCCTGTTTCCAAGAGTTAGGGTGTTTTGAGTTCTGTAACAAATTACAAGAGATCAAAAGCCATCCTCAGTTGACTGAATTATTTGCCCTAAGGCTTCACCAGCATAAAGTACATCTAGCAGGGGTGAGGTTTGAGTTGACCCCCAATACTATCTCTTAAGCCACTGGAATACTTGGCAGAGGAGAAAGGTGGTTTAAACAGAAGCATCTTGACTTGACCCATTATCATCCATTCTGGAAACCTAGGTGTCAAGCTGAGTGCAAAGCCACTTTTCCTTTTTCCCATCTATTGGACAGGTATGCCCTCCTCATGAATATTATCATGAAATACTTTACCTGTGAGGGTAGGTTCTCCAGGGTCTATTCCTATCATATTAGACTCCTCATGCATTTTACCAGGAGCAAGCTACTACACATGCCTTACTACCTTTGCAAAAGCATTGAAAAAATATCCTCCATCATGCAAAAGAGGCCTCCAGCCCAACAAATGTCAAGCCTGTTTCATCATTCTTTGATCAAGTAATTATCTCATACCAATTAGAACAACAAGGCATTCCTTGGGAGGTCTTTATCACCCATGGTGATTTCACAACTTCACCCTCCATCCCTCTGCAAAGTTTGCCATCATCTTCTCAAAATCCTCCTCATACCCCTCCATCGCCCTCCACTAACCTTGGTTCATCTTCTTCACATAAATCACCTTCCCAAACAAACCTTCTTCGTACACCTTCCCCTGAGAAAGATGATCATGAAGAAAGCAGAGATGATCATGATGAGAGCACTGATGATCATGAAGAAAGCAGAGATGATCATGATGAGAGCAGTAAGGGAGAAAATGATGAAGATAAGGTAGAAAATGTAGATGAAGAAGAAGGAAATGGCCAAGAAGAAAGCAGTGATGGCCTTGATCATGAAGAAAACAATGATGATCAAGATAAACCAAAGAGTGATGAAGTAGGTGATGAAGATGAGGGAAAGAGTGATGGGGAGTATGATGAAGATGACGGAGAGTGTGATGAAGATAGGGGAGAAAATAATGAAGAGTGTGCAAGCAAATTTTATGGCGCCTTGCACCATTACTTATCAGAGAGGAAGGAGGTATGTGTTTGTTGCCTCCAAAAGGCAAGGGGCCATGCACTCCTCCTCAAAAACAGTGAAGGACAAAGTCACAAAAATAGTGAAGGACAAAGTCACCAAACCAATGAAGGACAAGGGTAAAAAGCAAATGAAGGACAAAGGTAAAAGGCCAATAAAGGACAAAGGCAAGAAAACAATGGAAGAAGAGGAAAGCAATCATGAGGAAGAGAGGGAATTTGAACTCATTCACATAGATAGTGATGAGGAAAATGAAACAAGGATAGTTAATTCTCTCTTACAGGACCGGAATGCACAAATCAGAGACTTGGAGGTTGAGCTAGAGAGGTCAAAAGATCTTATTCATTTCCTACAGGTTCAAAACAAGCAGATGAGTGGCCAGCTAGCCATTTATGAAGCTCGAGCGCTCAAATACAAGAAAGAAGCTCAAAGGTCACAAGTGCAGTTGGAGGAATACATGGGCGCCTATGAAGAAAATGATGAGGAAGAGGGGCAAGCTAGAAAGAGACCTAAGACTATGGGTCTTAGGAGAGCTTTGGCAAAACAGAAAGAGGAAGAATCAGCCCAAGCCCAACAATTTCCTCTCACCGAGCTCCTTGCCTTGGAAATTGAGCATGACAAAGAATCATGGCTTGAAAGGGCAAATATACATTTAGAGGCTAAATTAGAGAAGGCCAGCAAAGACTTGAGCTTGCACAGAAGGATGACTGAGCATTACAAATGGAGAAATCAATTTGCAAGGGAAAAGCTCAAAACTGCCCAAAGGGAGGGCCCAGCACCAAATGATGGAAAGGACCAAGCTAGGCTTGGAATTTTGGCTCAAGCTTCATTGCATGTCTCTAAGGACGCTTAAGGGACCCACTCACCAAATTTGGGCAAAATTGAACAAGTTTTTGTTTTTTTGTAAAATTTTAAGCCTAGAAGCGCAACACCCTGGGTGTTGCGCTTTTTCCTAGAGCACTTTCAGAGGAAGCAGCTTACATTTTTGGATTCCCCATCATGAGAGGAGTATGCTCACCAATTTTCAGCTCAATTGGAGTTGTTTTGGTCCCTCAAAAGGGTCAAAAACACCTAATTTTTCACCTTTCTGCCCCCTTTTTTGAGCAGGGGCTGTGCTCCTGGTAGCTTTGACTTTTTCCACTTTTTGGGAAATTTGCTGAGGTCAGTTTGAGGAAACAAAAGTAGATTTGGAAAGTAGACATCCACAGCTTTCCAACGGGCCATTACGGAGCCTTTTCCGACATCGGGAAGGCCTCCAAAACCCTGTTCATAAAGACCTTTTTTGGTGTTGCACTCCTGGAAAATTTTCAAAATTTGAGACAGAGTGTTGCATTCCTGTGTGGTGACTGAGCAAATGTGCGTTAGGCAATTTTCCTCATGTATGTCAGAGCATAAAAGTAAATGTTTTTGCTATTTTGGTCCGCAAAAGATATTTTGGAAGATATTTTGTGCCTTGGACCTTGCAAGGCCTCAAGGACAAGTTAGGATATTTGTTTTTGGCCAATAAGCTTCTAGAGGCTCTAGTGAGCTCTCTCCTCTCCTTATTTGTTATATAAGGCATGAGTATGTATTGTAAACAGGTTGGGACTTGATGTGATATAGAGAAATACATGGTTTATGAGCTTGGAGAAGATATTTCGTTTTATGAAGTGAATGAATGGCTTGTGTGGCTTGATGTTGGAGAAGCTTTGCTTGCAAGATTCCATAGCTTGGTGAATGGTGATGTTTTTCTAACTTGTTAGTGTTTTCTTGTCTTCATTTTGTTTCAGTCTGCTTGCTTACTATAGATCAGAAAAGTATAGGTTGAGATATGCTCATGGAAACACCTCAAACCTCCTATTTGCTATATGTTTTATGTTTTCTTCTTTTAGTCATCTTAAGGAATTCTTGATTGCTCCTTAGGCTCACTAAAACTTGTTCTTTGTTTCATGAATGATTAGTATGTTAGCTTATAAATATGATTCATGGCATGCCCTGCTTATTTAAAAGTTCCCAAAAACTTATTGTGAAGCTCTCCTATGGAATATTGATTGATTAGGTCAGTGCAAAGAGATCTTGTTTCAATCTTACCCTTCGCTTACGCTCATCAACTTGTTTCAGAGTCCCGATAGTTTGATATATGCTGTCAAGATTTCCCTCTTCATATATTAAATTGTTTGTTTATCTTATGTGTTTTCTCAAAAAACTGAAGGTGGATTTCTAAAGTTAGGAGTTCCAATGCTTCTATGTACCACTGGATTGTTCATCTTGTATGTTTATCATTTGAATATTGTTCATAGAGATTAATGGTCTGCCATACCTCATGAGTTATTGCTTCAAATTATAGCTATATAAGACCTCTTAGTCTTTTCACCAAACTTAATGTTCACCTCATACATCACCTAAATAATCCATTAACCTTGCTAAATCGGCCCTGCAATACACCCTGCTTCACCATTTAGACACCCTAGACTTCATCCGACCCCATAGCCCTATTGATTTGATATTCTCTCAATCCAGCTATACTACTTGATCATCTTACCCCAACCCAAAACAAACAAACAAACTGTACTTAAACAACTAGCCTAAAATCAATCATCCGAAGCAAACAAGTTCACATCCTTCGCACAATAGAGAGAGCCCTCTCTGAGACTCTAAAGACTAGTCTGATGTTACCCTGTCATTTGGTTGGCCAATCTCCCAAATCACAGGACCCTAACACGCTCTCATCCTTGACATTAGTGAGGAGCTTAGTGGGCAGAAAATCACCAGAGTAATTAAATAAAATTAGATGGATGAGATATGTGCAATTGCGGCAGGATTTAAATGGAAAGGCAGTCGTGAGGTCAATTATAACTGCCCTGGACAAATATTTAGGGAAATTAATCCCTAGTTTGTCAGGATTTAGAATAACAAGTTGAATGGCTAGGAAAATAGATTCAACAATTTTTTAATCATCAGTTAAACCAAAAATAATAGCAAAAAGTGATGCTAAAGTCTGGTAAAAGGGTTTCAATAAGCCAGAATGCAGAGGGAAATCCAATTCCAGACTTGGGCTAGGGCTTTGTAGTAAGACTTTAAGGAATTCAGCTTTGTCTTCCTCGACACATGTGATAAACTCCTGATCCAACCCTCTATCAGTGATATCTATGCCGGAAGTTGGTATCCCTAACAATTTTGACATAACTTCCTCATTAATTTAGAGAAATATCTATTGGTCTATAGGAGAGGTGTTAGTCTGAGCTTTAGAGTCACAATATTTAGCAAGCAAGATAATTGAATGTGGGTCAAAATATGCAGGAGGGAGCGCAGCGGCTAAAACACCAGACGTCTTGACACACTAATATTCATAAGAGCTATGAGAGGGTTTATTTAGGGTTTTCTTTAAAGTAAGGACATTTGTAACATAGACCTGGGTATCTCTGATACCAGCTAACTCGTTAATGAGTGCTTCCTTGGACAACTCTACAGATATTTATTTCCTTTCTCTAGAGTGAGCCAGGCGGAGAACAGTAAAGAAAAAGCTAGAATGGCGAAAGAGAACTTACCCATCTAAAGTGATAATGGGTCGAGCTTAAATTCCAAATTTACAGGGGAATTTAGGTTGCTATTGTTTCTGGGTTACACAACAACATGCAAGAGAAACAACACGGACGCAAAGGAGAAAGCATCAAAAGGTTGGTAGGGGAGAGTGTTAATTAGAATAGGACAGCCCCTAATGACAGTTGGACAAGCGTCACATCCTGATTAATTAGCTCGGGAATCGAGGATGGGTCCCGTCCATCGAAGGCGGCAAAAGGGTTAAAGTTCATGTAAGTTTGGGCCTAATAATGGTTGATCATCCTAAAATGCACAGTTGAGATTTCATCTGGGGTAAGTGGTGCGCTAATGTGCTCGCATCTTTAGGCCCTATTACCTATCACTATGTGGGTGATATCCCTAGGGGAAACTTTTTGTCCACGATGGATCGCAGCCAACAGCCCCTTGCAGCCTTCAACTAGCTTTTGTGCCATTTCTCCGCCACCTAAGTCAGCCATGTGGTCCCTCACCCATCTGTATTGGTCGTATGTTTGAAGGTGGACCTCCCAAATCTAAAGCTATGTCTTGCCATTTGGTAATTGAGTATTGGGTTTACTTATCATGGACACTTCTGGGCATGGATTGATGGGGGGATTTGGCGAAAAGAGTGGGCTTAGTTTGTGCTCCTGTCCCTTTGTTCTCTTTTGGAAGTTACTCTTGGATCTTAGTCCCGTCGATCTCCTTTACTAACCATTTGGTTCTAGGGTGGTACTACTTGGGAAACCCTGACTTTGGGTGTGTGGTTCCACTCTTTTACCCGCATATATTACTCCCTTTCCACTCACTATACCACCATTCATCATTTCTCCCACCTGGGTCCACATAGGGTCAGCCTCTCTATCCCCTTGTCCCCACCTTGGGTCGGGCCTGGAACGATGCCTTGGAGGTTGAAGCAGCTAAAAGAAAAATTAAAAGCATAAATGGCCACATTCAATTGGAAATTGTACCACAAAATGAAAAAGATGGTCGGGACAAAAATAACTAGCACGTGGGAACAAGCCAATACATGAGCTCTACCCCATACCCATGGTCATCACCTTAGTTCCATAGGCCCTAGATGAACCTCCTCTATCATTCAAGAACCATGATTGTCCCAACACCTGGAGGGCAATGAATCGCCCTACCTAAAAATGGGTAATCACTACCATATCTTACACATCATGCTCTTGTACTTTGAGCCTCAAGCAGTTAATTAAAGAAAATTCATAAAAGGCAAAAGGCATATAAAGAAGGGTGGAAAAATAAAGGTCGGGGAACCTCATGTACCACGATTGCTCCCTCCTACACATTATATACCCAAGCGTGGCCTTCCCCTTCTCTAGCTACCCTTGAGCACAATATGTGGCCCAGGACTGACCCTATCATTCCCTATTCCATTTCATTTCTTCATCACTTGCCACCCCCATTTGAGGAATGTACCTTGGACATACTATCCCCTCTAAGAGTAAAAACCACCTAGTAAGGTACTTGGCTAACCCCCTTTGGAGCTTGGAGACATTAGCACATGCCAAAGCCAACTACGAAAAGGTATGCCATTATGAAGTGACCACTTCGTTGCCTATGGTTTGTAAGCTCTTTCACACGATTACTCTAATGACTTGTTGTACTGAAACGCAAGGGGACACATTGGATCTTATACAAGATTGCAGTTGGTGTCCATTTGGGTTTGGTCTCCCTATATGGGGTCCTAACCTCCTAAAGGGCTACATTGGCACATGTAAGGTGTGTGTAGAGAGCCATCGGCCTCCACAGCAACAGACAACACTCTGTGGGTCCCCACCGATGTGCAGAGATTACTAGAGATCCACCTTTGGGACGACGATGATGTACCACACAAGAGTACCCAGCAGGCCCCACAAGAGTACCACACACTTAGCGAGTGTCCCATGATTTGTACAATAACATGGCAGCATTCATTCCATCATTTGAGACCTTACAGATGATCTACATCCATCTTCGACTCATATGGAGACCCATGGGGTCATGGGTGTGCCCCCACACCCATTGGGAGCACCACAGGTCTACTACTTGGAGAACAAGGGGCCACCCCCTTGACCATCACATTTTGAGGAGTTTATTCATCATTATGGCACATTTGAACATTATCAGGCCTTTTGGAGGACCCCACGACATGCACATATTATTATTTGACCTCCTCCTGGGAGGTTTAATATTCCATTTATGAGCTAGTTTGGTGGCTTTTTCACCAAAAGTTAAGTTATTTGCACATTATTTTATGTTTAGGGGCTACTTTAGGCTCATTAGCTAAATCAAACTCCTAAAAGGTGTATAAATAGGAGTTGGTTGGATTCATTTGTATCATCACTTGGATTGGGATCTCTCTCTCTTTAGAGAATTTCGCATTTTTTCCTTGGTAGAGATTTTTGGATAATGGATGAATTTTGATGTATGGATTTGGGTTCTCTCTATCTTGCAGCTTCTTATATTGTGAATGTGATGCTGGTTGGATATATTCTATAATGTGTAAGTGAAAATTTCATGTCATTTTTCTTGTTGTTGCATACATTTGAACTTCGCTAAGATTAGGGCTAATTGCTGCATATGTTAAATGTGGAATTATGTGTCTATTTTATCGTATATATGTGTATGGGCCATGTTATATGAATGAAATTTCATAGATATCATGTTATCTTGATAAGCCTTCACCATTTCCAAGAAGTATAAACGTTTTAAGGTCACTTTTCTTCTCTAGCCTCCAACATTGAATGAAGTTGACTTTGAAGCCTCCTTGAACAATAGAAATACATTCCATCTTCTTCATTATCCTTGACCCCATATCCCCAAGTGAAATTAGGCACTGATCCTTCACAGGGTGATGATTTTAACCCTTATTTTTACCTTTTCTCCATTTTCCCCAGGTATAGCCCCATTACGTCACCTATGGCATCACTTTCCCATAAATCTAGCCATAGGAAAAATTCAATCTCCTACAGTCAACTACGCTAGTGGATCCCCCATGTCTCCTCAAATTTTGAAAGCATTCTAATGGTGGAATCTCAGGATATCCCAAACCCCAGCTCTAGGACCAAGTTTTTCCCTATGTTTCCCAAGGCTAGCACCTGGCAGGATCAATTTGACCTTTTGAAGTAAAAACTCTTGTTTGATCCTTTCCTCTCACCTTGTCCAGGATAGGAACATATCATTGGTTGCTAAATTCCATCACCGAACATGGGTTGGGTCCACTCGGCCCCGTGTGGTCCCATTTGTTGTCAAAGAGTATTCATCAAGGACTATTTGGGATACCAAGTTCTTATAGGATTTTAGGGATCGAGAATCACCTCTGCAAGTTATACCCTTCATCCTCACCCTCTAATCCTCAACCCCTCTCCCTGGAAAGTCAAGGCACTTGTTTAAAGAGCAAGTAATCTCCATTCTTCACCTCCTCCTAGGGAAAGGATTTAAGGGGTCACTTCCCGTCTATTCATTGATCTACCCTTTATAAGTGGCTTCCCAAAAGCATTGGGACTCCTCCCATCGGTGAAAGTCCGTAAAGAGCAGGGAACCTTAGTTGTGGTCACAGTAGGCTAAGCCTCCACCATTGCCCTTAATCTAGCAGTTGCCCCCCTTAAGAAACCCTTTTAGGTCCTCTGGGTGGTAACATTTCTGGCGTCGTTGTTGGGGACACAAGACATGTGTTTTGTGTTGAGATTTTGTGTATTTGGGGTAGCATCAGTTGTGCTCTAGGTCCCAAAATTTGAAGAAGGACTAGAGTACACTTGATTTACAAGACCCAGAAATGGATTTGGGAAATTTCATCTGGTTTAGGAGATATTAAATTAATTAATTATTTTAAGTATATTTCCTAAGTTAAAACTTAGGGAACTTAAATAATTAAAGTGAATTTAATTAAACATGTGATGAAATTGTCTTAAGTCACACGGATCAAGCTTTCTTTTAATCTTAGACATTGATTAAAGATTTAATCTCGATCGTTGATTTGTCAACGAGAAAAGTATAAAGGAAAGGCTTGGGGTCATTTGTAAACACGCAAAGGCAGAGCACTAAAGCTAAGCTGAGATTCTAGGGCAAGGTTTGCTAAGAATTCTCAGAAGTGTTCTAGCTACAGAGAGGGAAATTTAGACCAAGGGGATGATATGATCCCAGGGTCTAGAATACACAAGAGGCAGAGAAGACATCAGCTCAAGGACAGCGCAGAGGAAGGCAGATTTAGCAGTAGCAGCAATGATAGTGTAATTTTCAGGGAACCCTTCAGGGGTTACGCAGAGACCCTTAGGGGCAGCATAGTGACTGCGTCACCCATTCTGGGGTAACGCAGTCCCTTCCGGAGCAGTGTTGAGGGTTTGGAGGCCATCCAAGGCTGACGCGAAGGCTTTCAGGGGCTTCAAAGGCTGACGTAGAGCCTTTCAGGGGCAGCGTTGGGGTTTCTAGGCCTAGATTTGGCTGAGTTTTGTAAATCTCGTTTGAGGGTGTGGATCAATCATTATTTTGGCCCTAGATCATCCAGTGAGTTGTAGATCTAGAGTTTTCTCTGTCGGGTTTTCCAAATCTAGAACCCAGAGTTGTGTATTCAGAAATATTCTTAATAATAGAACCCTCCAGCAGCCAGAGACCGGTTTTCCCGCATTGGGTTTTTCCGGAGACTATTTGTCCAAAAATAACTGTGTCACTTTGTCTATGTGTGCATGTGCTTATTCTAGATCTAAATTGGTAAAGATCTGTTATATGTTTTGCTTCGATTTTAACTTGAATTTATTCAGTTAATAACTTGTATAAGTAGGAGGAGCATAACCGAGTTAATAGTAATAATTTCTGCATAAGATATAAGATTCAGAAATTTCTACATGTTATTGGAGCAATTGCAGATCTAGAAGGGTCACCAGCTGAAGAATCTGAAGGATCTAGTTGCAGAAAGCAGCTAGAAAAGCAGCAGAGAAGCAAATCTGAAGGGACTGCGCAGTTTTCAGGAGCAAATTCATGCAGAGGGAAGGGTGACATTATCCAGTGTTGTGTCCTAGCAAGCCCACGCAATTACTACACAGAGACAGCTCAAAAACAACGATGGTTGGGTCTGAAGCCAGCCAGTGTGATTCAGATCTGAATCTGTCAGATCCAGAAAAAGTCTGCAGAAATTCAGAAGAGTTGGTGGGGTTAAAACTCTGAAGATTTCAGATTTTTAGCCTTAGCACAAGTGACAAAGATTGGGGAGAGATCAGCTTCTCAGAGAGTTTCTTGCCAAAGGAAACTTGCAGTTTGATCAGAGGATCAAAGAAGAAGCTGAATCATAGTTTATTTGGTCGATTTCCAAGGAGGGAAATCAAGTGTCAGAGGGAGTAGAGGGTGCCCAGTTCGTAAAGGACCCTAGATCCAGATCTCTAGTATAGAGAGGAGGATCTCCGACACATTCTGAGCAAATGGCTCCTCTTGGACTACGTGATCAGGATAGGCCAGAGGGCCTCTCAAACTTTTCGATGTGGAAAGCAAGGATCCTGATTGTCCTTGAGGCGTACAATCTAAGAGACCATGCACAGTAGACTTTGGCCACACCGACAGATGCAAATCTCCTACGGAAGCATAGGGACGTTGTTGGGCATGCCAAGCGGCTAATAATGGATAGTATCAAGGACCATATTGTACCACACAGCTAATGAGATGTGGAAGGCTTTGACTTCCTTGTATGAGGGAAAGTCTGTCCAAAGGAAAATGTTGTTGGAGACCCAAATGAGGTCACTCATGATGACCAAGGGAGAAGACATGGAACACTTCCTCTTCAGACTGTAGGCAATCAAGGATCAACTTACTGCAATAGGTGCAACCATAGATGATGCTATGATAGTCAGGACTCCCCTCAATGCAGTCACGGATGAGTGGGAAACCTTTGTCCAAAGTATCTTGGGCAGAGCAGACCTCCCAAATTAGGACAACCTGTGGTCAATCCTGCGGCAAGAAAAACTATGCAGATTCACCAAGAGGCAGCACAGCCCTACGTTGAGCAAAGTAAAGAAGGAAGATGAGGAAGATGAAACCTTGGCATCAAAGAAGCAGCCAAAGAAGAAGAAGGATCTTTCTAAGATCAAGTGCTTCCAGTGTGGTGAAATGGGACATTTTGCCAGCCATTGTCCGGAGAAGAAAAGGAACAAGGAAGCATCCTCTTCCAAGGTAGTTGTGGCAGATGATGGGTCAGGAGATGATGCAGCCATGAGTGCTCATGAACCACGGAGGTGGGGTGACATGGACATGTAGAGGAGGTACATGGAAGAAAGGTGGGATCCTTGAGCAGCTCATCTCTTGGATCACAAGCGAGCTACGACAGCCTTAAGACAAAAGCGAGACAAGTGGAGCAGTGGGTGCATAGATCACAGATGAGGCAGAAGCAGAGGCAAATCTGAAGGCTGGGAGGAGCAGCGCAGAGAAAAGTAGAAGCAGTAGCAGCGCAGAGGCTGATGTGACTTTAGCAGTGCAGTGCAGTGTTGCTTACGCAGTGCAGAGCTGCAGTAGCACAGAAGGCTTCATAGGGACAACGCATTGCAGCAACAACGTGATAGATTTCAGCACAAGGAACTGATGTGACTTCAGTACTGCAGAGGGAGTCTGATTACGCAGGCAGAGCTGTAACTGTGCATCGTTCTTTAGATGCCAACACAGATCTGTAGCCTATGGAGCTTCAATGATAAGGATGCAGCTCATTTGACTTGTTTGTCAAAGATTGGGCAGGGGATTCAGTTGTTTCTGTCAACAACTGAAGTTGCAGTGCAGTAGATCAGCAGTGGCAGTGCTATGAGCAGCACTGATACAGCATATTGAGAGGGAGTTGTACAGTGGTTGCAATGGTAGTGGCAGAGTCATGGGCTACAATACAGATTAGCAGCAACAATGCAGAGTTGAGTGACAGGAGGCCAAGATTCAACAGCACGGAACCAGTGCCCAAAATCATGTAATGCATAGTGTGATGTATTGCTAGAGCACACCCTTGATGCTAAGAGGGAGTGTTGATATTTTGTGTATTTGGGGTAGCACCAGTTGTGCTCTAGGTCCCAAATTTTGAGGAAGGACTAGGGTACACTTGATCTACAAGACCCAGAAATGGATTTAGGAAATTTCATCTGGTTTAGGAGATATTAAATTAATTAATTATTTTAAGTATATTTTCTAAGTTAAAACTTATGAAACTTAAATAATTAAAGTGAATTTAATTAAACATGTGATGAAATTGTCTTAAGTCACACGGATCAAGTTTTCTTTTAATCTTAGCCATTGATTAAAGATTTAATCTTGGTCGTTGATTTTTCAACAAGAAAAGTACAAAGGAAAGGATTGGGGTCATTTGTAAACACATAGAGGCAGAGCACTGAAGCTAAGCTAAGATTCTAGGGCAGGGTTTGCTAAGAATACTCAGAAGTGTTTCAGCTGCAGAGAGGGGAATTTAGACCAAGAGGATGATCTGATCCCAGGGTCTAGAATACAAAAGAGGCAGAGAAGAGATCAGCTCGAGGACAGCGCAGAGGAAGGCAGTAGCAGCAGCAGTATCAAGGACAGAGTAATTTTCAGGAAACCCTTCAGGGGTTACACAGAGAACCTTAGGGGCAGCGTAGTGACTGCGTCACCCATTCTGGGGTAATGCAGTCCCTTTCGGAGCAGTGTTGAGGGTTTGGAGGCCATCCAAGGCTAACGCAGAGGCTTTCAGTGGCTTCAGAGGCTGACGCAGAGCCTTTCAGGGGCAGCGTTGAGGTTTCTAGGCCTAGATTTGGCTGAGTTCTATAAATCCTGTTTGAGGATGTGGATCAGTCATTGTTTTCGCCCTAGATCAGCCAGTGAGTTGTAGATCTAGAGTTTTCTCTGTCGAGTTTTCCAGATCTAGAACCCAGAGTTGTGCATTCAAAAATATTCTTAATAATAGAACCCTCCTGCAACCAGAGACCGGTTTTCCCGCGTTAGGTTTTTCCGGGGACTATTTGTCCAAAAATCACTGTGTCACTTTGTCTATGGGTGCATGTGCTTATTCTAGATCTGAATTGGTAGAGATTTGTTATGTGTTTTGCTTCAATTTTAACTCGATTGTATTCAGTTAATAACTTGTATAAGTAGGAGGAGCATAACCAAGTTAACAGTAATAATTTCTGCATAAGATATAAGATTCAGAAATTTCTACATTTTGTTTTCCTTACGACATATTGACATATCATTATTGGCGACTCCATTGGAAGAACGAAGCCCTAGTTCTTCATTGAACTTTAAGGCAAATGTTTGTAGGGTGAAGAAAGTATTTTTCTAGGCATCTTCAAATTCCCCTTGCCAACTCCTATGTATTTGCCATGTATATCTCAAATAGGTTCTCCTTCTTTGATAAATTTCCTGCTTTGGAGATTGCTAGCATCCCAGGGCACCACAATCATGTCCCAGGAAGAATGGTACGTGGGGTAACCGTATTTGATGGTGACCCAAGTTCCGCAATTGACCATGTGGAAAGACTTAATGCACATACTTCAAAGGAGGACGTGGTCCACCAAGATGTCCTTATATCGTTATTCTTTAGTTCCCCCGATGGTCATAACTCATGGTTGCAAAATCACGAACCTAGGAGCATCTCATCTAGTGAGGAATTTGTTGATCGCTTTCTTAGAAATTTTCAAGTATGCCCCACATTGAGCATTCAAGAGGAAGCATTCATCGAGCATCATCAAGACCTTGAGAACCTAAGTGATAAATGGGAAGATGAGTCCTCCTTGGGTCCACATGATGAAAAGGATGATTTTGAGAACACATGTTGATAAGGATGAGTCCATGGAAAGTGAATTTGAGACTAACCTTACATTTCTCAAGGATATTACTCTCAATGAATCACCTTTTGAGAACCTTGAGGAAGGTGATCCCATTAGCCCCTTGGAAGATGACATTGAAGATTACTTCCACATTAAAAAGGGTAAATGGGAAATTGTTGGTCCTCAATTTGATTGTGCTCCCATTTATGACATCGACAGGGAAGATGAGGTTGAAAGTGGTATCCCTCTCTCTCAGGTATTATTTATGATGACATATCCATTGACACCCTTCAGAAAAAGGATCATTATTTTCCCTTACATGAAAAGGATGATTTTGAGGAGTAAAAAACCATTGAATATAATACTTCACCCTCCCCTTTGCCTCATCCTCTTGTTCATCACCTCCAGTCTCCCACAAGTGATTCCCTCGCCCCTTTTCAAATGATATCGAGTGACCATGAGCCCTTTCCTTGTAGAAAATTCTAGTTTCCCACCCCGGTTTTCAGTTTTCACCTTATTACTCCAAAATAATTAAATGCCCTTTCCCATATCCATACATTTAATAACTGGAAAATAAATTTTGCTGAAAACACAAATTCTGGAAATTTTTTCAGAATGTTGTAAATGCAGAAATAAAATAACAGCAGTAACAAACAGTCATTCAACACATCATAACTCAGTGTTTTTGGTCAAGGTGACCCTGGAAAAACCCCCTACAACTCTTGGGGAAATTCTTACCCAGTATGGCATCAAGGAAGAACCCCTCATTGAATATACCATATCTTCTTGGGCACCTCCTCAAGATCATGACCAAACTATAATCTCACCTATTCGGTATGATCGTCATAGGCAAACTACCCATCTTTCTCCATCTCACCAGTCTCCCTTTCCTACTAATCATAACCCTTTTGAGGCAATAAAATATGACATAAGTGGTAATGGAAATAATATGCCCAAGGTTGCCATCCATCAAATTTTATGAGCCTAATCATTGACATCTCTATATTTTGGTTAGAAAAGAGGATCTCATGGACTATGTTACATCATTTTCTTACCTCTTCTCACATAATCATCCAGGTGTGTGCATCATATTTTTCCACCTCCCACCCATTTCATCGTCCATATAATTTTGTTCGCATTCGCTTTGGGATTTGCTACATGAGTAATCATACTGGCCGACAGATTTATATTGATATGATGATATGTTGGTCGCACTGCCTTTAGGATTACATTTAGTATTAGCATTGTACTATATGCATGTTAGCGTGGGATGCATTGCATGTTGATTTTCTGAATTAGAACTAATTTCATATGATATTTCTCATAATAGATTAGTTGCATTTAGATTAAAAATTGCATATTTTTATTATTTGTTGGTTTTATGGGCTAACATTAAGCATGTGTGATCATAAGACACCGTGAAAAACATGTTTCCTCGTGGCTTTGGTCATTAACATGTGCAGATAACACATCTACGGTGACCAAGAGATTGTTGGAGTTCTCGTGACCTCTCGTTCAAGTAGCCTTGCTCACTTCTTTGAGAGATCACATCCCAGTTGGAGCCAGATGTTACCCATCACTACATCGGTGATATTCCTAGGAGAATTTTTTTCTCCATGATGGACCTCAGTCAGCAACCAGTAGCCCCTTGCAGCCTTCAACTAGCTTGTTGTGTCATTTCTCTACCACCTGAGCCAGCCATGTGGTCCCTCACCCATCTGTATTGATCATATGTTTGAACGTGGGCCTCCTAAATCTAAATCTATGTCTTGTCATTTAATAATTGAGTATTGGGTTTACTTATCATGGACACTTCTGGGCATGGATTGATGGGGGGATTTGGGGGAAAGAGTAGGCTTAGTTTGTGCTCCTGTCCCCTTGATCTATTTTGGAAGTTACCCTTGGATCTTAGTCCCATGGGATCTCCTTTACTGACCATTTGGTTCTAGGGTGCGTGGTTCTGCTCCTTTACCCCCCATATATTACTCCCTTTCCACTCACTATACCCCCATTCATCATTTCTCCCATCTGGGCCCACATTGCCTCTTTGGGTCCCATATAGAGTCAGCCTCCCTATACCTTGCCCCCACCTTGGGCCAGGCCTGGAGGTTGAAGCAACTAAAAGAAAAAGTAAAACAATAAATGGAGACATTCAACAGGAAATTGTACCACAAAATGCAAAAGATGGCCAGGACAAAAAAAACTAGCACGTGGGCAAAAGCCATAACATGAGCTCTACCCCATACCCATGGTCATCACCCTGGTTCCATAGGAACTAGATGAGAATCCTTTCTCATTTAGGAACCCATGATTGTCCCAACACCTGGAGGGAAATGAACCGCACTACCTAAAAAGGGGTAATCACTGCTATATCTTACACATCATGCTCTTGTCCTTTAATTAAAGAAAACTCATAAAAGGCCAAAGGCATATAAAGAAGGGTGGAAAAATCAAGGTCGGAGCACCTCATGTACCACGATTGCTCCCTCCTACACATTATATACACAGGTGTGGGCTTCCCCTTCTCTAGCTACCCTTGAGCCCCAATATGTGGCCCAGGACTGCCCCTCATTTCCCATTCCATTTTACTTCTTAATCACTTGCCACCCCATTTGATGAATGTACATTGGACATACTATCCCCTCTAAGGGTAGAAACCACTTAATAAAGTACCTGGATAACCCCCTTCGGAGCTTGGAGACATTAGCACATGCCAAAGCCCACTACGGAAGGGCATGCCATTATGAAGTGCCCACTTTGTTGTCTATTTGTAAGCTCTTTTACACGATTACTCTAATGACTTGTTGTATTGGGCTTGGGGACGCATTGGATCTTATATAGGATTGCAGTTAGTGTCCATTTGGGTTTGGTCTATCTATATGGGGTCTTAACCTCTGAGAGGGTTGCATTGGCAAATGTAGGGTGTGTGTAGAGAGCCATGGGCCTCCACAGCAGCAGACACCACTCCGTGGGTTCTCACCGATGTCCAGAGATTGCTATAAATCCACCTTTGGGGCGAGGATGATGCACTTGGTACACTATGCCCAACAGGCCCCACAGGAGCACCACACACTTGGTAGGTGTCTCGGGACTTGTACGATGACATGGCAGTGTTCATTCCATCATTTGACCACTTACAGATAATATACAGCCAACTTTGACTCATATGGAGACCCATGGGGTCATTGGTGTGCCCCCACACCCATTGGGAGCACCACAAGTCTACTACTTCGAGAACAAGGGGCCACCCTCTTGTCCATCACATTTTGAGGAGTTTATTCATCATTATGGCACATTTGAATATTATCAAGCCTTTTTGAGGGCCCCACGACATGCACATCTTATTATTTGACCTCGTGAGAGCCTTACTATTCCATTTATGAGCTAGTTTGGTGGGCTTGTCACCAAAATTTAGGTTATTTGCACATTATTTTATGTTTAGGAGCTAACGTAGGCTCATTAGCTAAATCGAACTCTTAAAAGGTGTATTAGGAGTTAGTTGGATTCATTTGTATCATCACTTGGATTGGGATCTCTCTCTCTTAAGAGAGTTTCGCATTTTTCCTTGGTGGAGATTTTTGGATGATGGATGAATTTGATGTATGGATTTGGGTTCTCTCATCTTGGAGCTTCTTATATTTCAAATGTGATGTTGGTTGGATATATTATATAACGTGCAAGTGCAAATTTGATGCCATTTTTCTTGTTGTTGCATACATTTGAACTTTGCTACGATTAGGGCCAATCGCTGCATATGTTAAACGTGGAATTATGTGTCTATTTTAGCATATATATGTGTATTGGCCATGTTATATGAAAGAAATTTCCTAGAGATCATGTTATCTTGATAAGCCTTCACCATTTGCAAGAGGTATAAACGTTTTAAAGTCACTTCCTTCTCTAACCTCCAACATTGGACGAAGTTGACTTTGATGCCTCCTTGAACAATAGAAATTCATTCCATCTTCTTAATTATCCTTGACTCTATATCCCCAAGTGAATTTAGGCATTAATCCTTCACAGGGTGATCATTTTAACCCTTACTTTTACCTTTTCTCCATTTTTCCCAAGTCTAACCCCATTAAGTCACCTTGGGCATCACTTTCTCGAAAATATGGCTATAGGAAAAATTCGATCTCCTAGTGTCAATTGCATTGGTGGATCCCCCAAGTCTCCTCAAATTTTTAAGACATTCTGACAGTGGAATCTCAACATATCCCAAGCCCTAGCTCTAGGACCAAGTTTTGCCTTGTGTTTCACAAAGCTAGCACCTGGCAAGATCAATTTGACCTTTTGAAGTAAAAATTCTTGTTTGATCCCTTCCTCTCACCTTGTCCAGGATAGGAACATCATTGATTGCTAAATTCCATCCTCAAACCTGGGTTGGGTCCACTTGGCCCCGTGTGGTCCCATTTGTTGTCAAAGACTATTCATCAAGGACTATTTGGGAATCCAAGTTATTATAGGATTTTAGGGATCGGGAAGCACCTCTATAAGTTATACCCTTCATGCTCACCCTCTAATCCTCACCCCCTCTCCGTGGAAAGTCAAGGCCATTTCTTAAAGAGCAAGCAATTTCCATTCTTCACCTCCTCCTAGGGAAAGGGTATAAGGGATCACTTACCGTCTATTCATTGACATACCCTTTATAAGTGGCTTCCCAAAAGCATTGGGACTCCTCCCATCAGTGAAAGTCTGTAAAAAGCAAGGAGCCTTAGCTATGGTGACACTGGGCCAAGCCTCCATCGTTGCCCTTAACCTAGCAATTTCCCCCCTTATGAAACCCTTTTACGTCCCCTGCTAGTTTGAGTGGTAACAGGTCCAATGAAGCAATCTGATCATTCGATTAACTTTAGATGGACAGTCACAATGCATCAAGAACTAATTGAATGCTTAATGTCCTTGTGGCTAAACACTCAATGATGCAATCATGACCCTCGACTGGATTAGAAATTCTCTGATTGCTGAGAAAAAAGAGAAATGATAAACTCATCGGGGAAAAGTGTGAAATTAAAACATATGTAGGTTGCAACCTGAGGAGTAACTGTGGACCATTGATTTCTTCGTGGAACACTATTAGATTTAAAAAATTTCCCATCCACTATCTATGCTCTGACTCTAAAAGTGTGGGTCATGAAAGGTTATATTACTAATTAATCTATCGTAAGGGTGTACTAAGCTTTTTAACTTAGGAGGTAGGGAGGTTTTGGTGATAACAGGTTGGAAGGAAAAAAGCACAATACAGTTCAGTCTCTCAAATTCAGTAATATTGAATGTTTCAAGAAAAGATAAAATGAAGGCATTATGGAACAAGTTAGGGGCTTTGTATTAGTCTAAGTCCCTAGTGAACAAATTGTTCGTACAAAAGAAGTTGCATCATCTAAAGATGAAGGATGGAGACTTGGTAACAAAGCATTTGAACACCTTCAATGTTGTGATAAGTTAGCTATTATCTGTTGATATTAAGATTTCAGATGAAAATAAGTGTGTAAGTTTTTTTTGTTCTCTACCACACTCATGGGATATTCTAGGTGTTGCGACAAGTAGTAATGCAACTATTTTAAATTTTGATGAAATAGTCTCATCCTTGTTATCAAAGGAGATGAGACATAAAAACATGGAAAGTTGGAACGCAAATGTCATATCTATAGGAGGATGCTCCCAAGAGAGAAATTAAAATAAGTCCTTGAGTTCACGTTGAGATCTCATTATCTCATTGTCTTGTGCTCAAAAGATGTGTCGTCTCCCTTAGCTTAGCTTTCCTTCCATAAATTTGAATTATTGAGCGAATCCACAACCCTAATCTCCAAAGTGATTAATGCTTGAGATTAGATCTCGACATCAGTTGAGATAAACAGTTGAGATTCATCTAATTCAGTAATGGAAATAGCATTTGCATTTCATTAGATTAACTCACTTTATCTTATAATGTCAATTACTTTAATAATGTAACAGAAATTCTCGGATTATCCACAGTGTAATAAGAATCATGTCGACGTTTCGAATCCCAACAGGGATCCATCTTCAGGACGAACTGTTGAATGAGTGAAAGATTGAAAGAAGAACCAGACTAGTCATAAATAGGGAAGAGCGAACAGAAGAAAGAGCCGACTAAAGACCTAATTTAATTGATTTAGTTAATTTTTCAAATATATTATTTGTTTATAATTTTAATCCTTACTTTAAAATTATTAGGGATACAATAATAATTAAATCATTATTGAATTTTAATTTATTTAATAAGAGAAAAATATTAATAATAATTATTATTATTATTATTAATTAATAATAGTTATTACTATTTTAATAAACGTTACTTATAATAATTTCAATAATAATAATTATTAATGTTATTTTTTATTAGTAATGAATTATAATATTTTTATTTTTATTTTTATTTATTACAAATTTTATAAAAGGGTTTGTGTTAATAATCAAAAAAATTATTTTAATTAAATTATTATTATTATTATTTAAATAATGTAAGTAATTGCTAAGGTTAAAGGGTAATTAGGCGACTTCCACATGTCTAGACACTTAGACCTATGCAGAAGTACCTACTTGAGCTACTAACATCAACATGGCTCTCCTACTCGAAGTGAGGTTCCAGGCTCTAGACTAGGGTGGTTCACGCAATGTTGCTTTGAATCTCAATTTTTACTCATGAAGGTAAGGGGTTGCTCATTTCCTTGATCATTCTTTCGATGTAACACTGCTACAACGGTATCATTAGAAGCAAAAGAGTATATTAAATATTCCACTGAAAAACAAGGACTTACATATTCTAGAGCATTTATTACGGCATCCTTGACACTCTAGAATGCAATGTTTCCAACTTCATCCCACTTGAAAGTGGAATCTTTCTTCAACAACATGTTGAGGGGTTTGGTGATTTGGGAAACATTTGGAATGAACCTCTTGATGAAGTTTAGCTTACAAAAGGAATATTGCAACTCCTTTTAATTTTGGGGAAGCTCAATCTGCTAAACTGCATTGATTCTTTTTGGGTCCACCCTCACTCCATCCTTTGATACAATGTGACCCAATAATTTTCCTTCTATAACACCCAAGGATATCTTCTTGGGATTGAGGATATCCCACATCTATGGTGTCTCTCAAACACCTGCAGAGGATTATGTTATGAATAAAATATTCATAAACATCAATTAATAAATAAACACTAAACAACAAATATTAATAATAATAATTAATTAGATTAATTAATGTCCCATTAATTAAGAAGGGGTCAAAAGATGTGACCTTCTATCTTCATGGCCAGTCAATGCCTATATAGGCACACAACCACGAAGAATTGTAATCACCAATTTATATTTTATCAATAATACATTTACTACTTACATAAAGACTACATTTAATTACACTATTGCGTACCAGTTTTTTGTTCCAGTGGTATCAGAGTCGTTCCTTCCTCGTTGCACAATTTAACTATGTCTTCGCCATCAAGTTCACTCGTAAATCCCTCCTCACAATTTCGATGCCATTTTGCCCGCGGTCAAAACGAGCTGCCGATGTTGAGAGAACAATCAACTGCTGGCTTGTTGGAGCATCGGTGAGATTTCTAGGGGAGGTATAGTTGATATAACCATTGCTATCTTTCCTTGGGCTTCTCTCCACAACCTACTCTAGAGACTAGTTTCAAAATAGCTAAGGGAAAGGATTCATCCAATTAGGCATCTAACTTAAAATTAATCAAGATCCTCCATTTCACTTAGATTTTAGGTGTTGCATTTCATATATGATAGTGAAGCATCCTAAAGCAGCGACTGGTCATCTGTTGACATGGTCGATAATTCGCATAAAGCAAGTATTTTGACTCCATTAAGGCACTGATCTCCCAAAGTAATCTAATCTAATCACTAAACTTGCTAAATTAACCAAGTTGCTAGGCCATTCAGTTGTGTCTCCCCAACTTGTCAGTTTCATCTTCACATCTCATAGAGACTACCCAGCATAGCCTGTTGTTGGGAGACAGCTAGAACAGAGAGGCCGAGGATCAAAGTGACAACCCCCTCCCTAATCATTGTCGCATCTTGCCTATACAATTCAAGCAACAATAGGCATTTTAGACATAATTCGGTTTAGTAGCTCGTGTATATATTTGTGATCAAATCATCATCAAACATGTGACTTTCAGACCTCTTAGAGAATTTGCACTTGCTTCTTGTGAGTGATTTTGGAGATACTTGGATGCATTTTGATGTATGGAAGTTGATTTTGACATTGATTGAAGTTATTTCTTGGTCTAATGGAAGGATATATTGCATGTTATCCTATAAGTGCAATCTATTTGTTGAATATCTTTTTCTTGAATGTTTAATGCATGGAACTATTGATTCTAGGTTAAAATTTTGTGCCCTAAATTGTTAAAAATCAATTTGTCAAAGAAATTCTAGATGAATGTTGTATGCATTACTCATTGTAACATGTAATGGATGCTGCTAGTGGAGTACTTCTTTTTACTCTCCATCAAAATCCATTATTCCATTAAGTGGTTAATTGTTGAAAACTTGATAGCTAGGGCATCAAATTTCGACCTCCTTAGAGGGGAATTAGGCTTATCTAGAACATCCTTGACTCCATACACCCATAGGACAAGCAATTGTCCAATCACTTCGTGATCAACCTTAATTTTCTCCATAATTTTCTCTTCTCAAATTCAGTCATTTTAAGGCTAAGGAGAAAAACTAGGGCTTGGAACAAAATTTTAGGGAAGAGATTTTTTGGTGATTTGAGAGCCTAAACATCAAGAGATAGGTCTAGGATACCTAACCTATCAATTTGGTGGGCATCCACTCAAATTCCATCCATAAAATCTATTGCCTTAGGTGTTTCCCTAATAGGGAAACCCTGGTGTCTTTTTACTCAACTTGAGGACTTTCTTGAAGGTTACATGAGCCTTGAGTTAGCTAGTATCAATTATAGGAAACCTTTTCTCACTGGTCTTGAACACTCCTTTCTAGGTCTTTTCATAGAGACCGATTTGCTTCTTGTGGAGCCTTGAAATTTAATTGTGTCTCTCTTTGAATGAGTAGTAGTGAGACCATTGTGCACCTTATGCATAGCATATCCATTTCAAGTGATTTCATCCTTACCGGGACAACTCCCATCAGTGAAAATCCATAAAGAGCAGTGGGTTTTGGCTGAGGTGACATTGGGCCTCTACCCCATTGTTAGCACTTTGTCTAGCTTTTTGTCTTGTAGGGTTTCCCTCTTCAAGTCCTGCTAGATTTTGCAGTAGCAAAGACTTTGATGGCTTACTGAGTAGTTGGGATCTGGAAGCAAGATCTATTCATATTATCCTATCTAAGATGCAACAGATTAGTTTGTAACTTTGTTACCATCTTATGCAACTAATGGTTATTACCTTTGCGAATTCTTGTTCAACATCAAAATGAATATGTCATTCATGTCAGTGGCAAAAGGGATCTTTTAGGCATCTGTGATATGGTGAGAGTAGTGAATGCTTTCTGTAATCCAGGGCCAATGATCTTCAAAATGAATTTGCAAGCATATCAAATAGTTTCCAGGAAGCTGCATTGGGACTTGGATGGGTCGATGAGCAGTGAGATTTGGCAGGAAGATCTATTTATACTTTCCACTCTAAGAGGAGTCAAATAGCTTGTTGCCTTGCTCTGCAAGTGAGAGGCTTACCTAAGAAAGGTTTTCACCCCTACAGATACCTATAATCAATTGGGGGACTGGTTGGATTAAAGGACAATCAAAACATTCTCAGACATCACAAACAGAGCTTTTATATATCTTTGCAACGCTCCACTAGAGTCAAATTTTTTCAATATAAATGTGCTTGCTTATTGCTCGATCTGGAAAGATTGGAAGTCGTATTACACTAAGTTTTTATAGATGATTATAGAGCTAAATATCTATATGGGAATATTAGGCCAAAGCCTCCATCTGCAAAGGAGTTAAGTAAGAGATGGGTTGCTCAAGATATTGAGGAACAATGGATTGGAAGACACCATGATATGTGGAAAACCATTCATCCTTCAAGTCTTAAATCCTTTGATGGTTGGTACTTAAGTGGCACTTAATCACAGCCTGGTAGTTGAGGACAGGATGCTACAATTATGACTTTTGGGTGGCAATTGCATCTTTTGTCACATGATCAAGACCATCAAACATATTTTCTGGGAGTGTAAAGTGGCTTGAACTTTTTGGGACTAGATATCCACTGAGTATGCCATCCTTTTCATCATCAAACTTCTTGCAAAGGGGTCATCTTAGTAGAAAAGTGGAAAATTGGGCAATAGGATACAGACTCCTCCCTCTTGCACTTAAGGGAGATGACAGAGTCCAAAGTGAAGCTAGAAGTTCATATTTCAGCCAGAATTGTATCTTTTCAAAAAGGATGTAGCTTCCCTTAAAGATGAGACTAAGGCAGATAGCTCATCACTCCTCGCTTACGATGGGAGGGGTATATATTATTGCAACCTACCCTACTAATGCTCATGGTATGATGTAATATTCAGTAATGTAATATGGCATGCATTTCCCAAAAAAATATCAAAGGTCATAAGACTAATACAGTAATATATAGAATATTATAATCATGTTAAATTGCATATACAGGATTGACACGTAATAATCAAAATAGAACCAAATAGAACTATGAATCCATAAAGAAATCAATTGAATAATAACGAGTCTTCAAGGAAAAATAGGATAGCAATAATTACATTTTCTTCTCCCCTTGGTGCAAGTTCCTCCTGCGCAAACTCAAGTGCCTCTTCTACTTTTCCATTGCGTATAAGTTCAATTAACCTTTGCTGCTGAAGATGGAAAAACAGCTGGGGATTTGTGTCCAAAATCTGTGCCAAAACCAATTAAACAGAAGATAGACACTTTATAACACAATACAAATATTCGGAAAGTACTTGAATGTTCAAAATAATTAAGGTGACAATGCAAGAAAAAACAGTTCTAAGGAGACATAAGAATTTCATCTCACTGGAAAAACAGTTAAACAGCCCATACTATTTTTGGATTCAAGATTTTCGTCTCCCCCAACTTCTGACCTACATGCATAAGTTTAAAAGACTGCTCTTGTAATAACCACCAGTACCTTGCAGAAGTTGTAGAAACAAAATTTTAAAAAAAGTGAATCTCAAAGTACAAAATTCATTACACAATTTGCAACACACAAGTCTTGGCCACAGAAAACTTTGTCTACAAGTCATCTAACCGACATAACTCCTCCATTTCATCAGGAAATTGTAAAATTATGAACATTCAATAGGCAGATTTTTTTTCTCATTAGCCTTTTTCAAGTAACTACCATCAAGTGAGAAATATAATTGGTTTACCTAATCATACTGACAGATAATGCAACCCTAGTTTGTGTTGACATCATAAAACTGCAGTATGCCTGATCTATGTTCCCACTTCCAAAACGACGTATGCTCAAAACTGTGAGTTATAATGCTCAACTAGAGACATTATCTTACAAGGGCATCTACAACCACATAAAATTCAAAAGAAACACCCAAAAGACCCATTAAAATGCAGAAAATCAAGCCAAGAATAAATAGGACAAATTACACCATGATAGAAGGTTCAACCTCTTTGAGATGGGTGAGGATTTAAACGCAATGGACTTCACATAAAACTCTGTTTACCCAACCTTCGGCAATCAACATGGACATCGCAGACCTTAGATATCCATATAGCTCAATTTTCCTATATGACAAAATGCATAGCCCTGGAGAATCATGCTCACCCATTCCCAAAAAGGCAATTAACGAAAATGTGAGAATAACAGACAACAAAACTTATCTACCTGTACCAATACCATCACATCAATGATAGATAGTGTACTACGATGTATGTATCATCCCAAAACATATTTTCCTCTAAACGCATGCATAAAATGACAAAGATCATCAGATTAGCCATCCATTCTAGCTAGATCAATGCCATGTTCGCAAGTCTGCTCCAAATGACAACTAGTCGACTGTTATACAGCGAAACATTCACCAAGCTCCTGAGACACAAGTACTCTAATGGGGGCATTTCCCCTAGTACCCTATTTTGGGGATATTAACAAATACACATGGGGATGTTCCCCTGAAAAGAAGGATACAACAATTGCAATGGAAGAAAAGGATACCTCTAGATGCACCCTTCCCAAAAAGAAAAAATGTGCCATGGAAAGAAAAGTAATAGTAAACTAAAAAAGCACCAGCCATAAAACAACTACCTTGAAACACTAATTACACTTCATATATGTTATAAACACCTCTACACCCACCCCAACGCACAATTACATTACGTTTTCCATTTTCTTTTTCCATGAGAAGAATCTTTATATTCCATGAGCAATATACATGTTTATGTTCTTCAGGGACTATTTAGACAACAAGGCTTGGAGCAATTACAAGAAATACTCATTATGAACTAAACATGTCACATGCAGGAATTGAACTTGGGTGGGAGGATAACAACATTCTCCCAACCACCATGTTAGTTTTTGTAGCATTAGATGTGTTCTAGCCATGAAATTTGGTGGAGAGGCTAGAATACATGAGATCTCCAAAACTTAGAAATCGTTTCTGGAAATTCCACCTAGAGATAACTTAATTAGATTATTACCCGATTTTTAAATATTTCCTATGTCTAAACTTAGGGAATATGGTTAATTAATCATAATTAATTGAGTCAAGATGAGAATAGTCTAGAAACTCACACGAATCAACTTCAAGATGATCCTAGCCCTTGATTAAGATTTAATCTTGGTCGTTGGAGTCCCAACAAAGGATTATAAGAAGAAGTTGATGGGCATTTGGAGAACACACTTTCGCTGTTCGATTTCATTGGCAAATCGATTTCCAGAGAGTAGCAGTAGTTGTCAGAGAGCCAGAGATTGAAGCAGAGTCGGTGAGGGGCAAAGACAGTGATCTGGACGAAGTTTTCCAGATCCAAAGAGGCAACAACAAGGGGCCAAGTTATTCCTAGTGAGGCAGCATAGAGAACTGCACAGTCGCTTCAAAAGAGCAATTCAATTTGGCTGGAGAAAAAATTGATTCAACGTCCAGAGGCCAGGAAAGTCTTCCAGAGGGTCAGAGAATCAATTTCCTCAGCAGAGACAGGCAGACAACTTCATCAGAGGCAATTTTGGGCTTAGACGTCCAAGAGTCTGCACAGAAGCTGACGCAGAGGATCCAGGAGGACGATTTTTCTAAAGAAAAGTTTTGCCACAGTTTCTTGTGGAGTAAGGGAAATTCCCTTAGGTAATTTTGGCCATATTTACTTGTTGTTTGAATTGTCAGTTGGGCATCCATAGAATGTACTCAAATTTCACAGTTGCATAATAATAAAACCCTAATCTGATGCACCAGTTTTCCCGAGTTGGGTTTTTCCAGAGACATTTGTCCAAAAATAACGGTGTCATTTTTATGTGTGTGTGTGGTTATATTTTCCCAATTTCTAGTGCTATTATTTCCGCAGTTTTATTTGCGAAAGTTGTAGTGTGATTTATTCAGTATTTGCCGTAGCAAATAAATTGTTAAATTAATTAACAAATAGAAGAATAATTTCTAGTTGTTGCTATAGGATTTCAGATTTGAAATTTTCACATGGTATTAAAGCGTAAGTGATGAGCCAAGAAGCTCAGAAGCAGAGGAAAGAATTTTGCTCTAAGTTGCACGAAATGCTGAAACGTCTCGAAGTTTCCAAAACGGGTACTGCTGGAAACACGAACCCCCAAAAATGGAAACGTGGCGAAACGTCATGTATATATGTGTGTGTGTGTGTGTGTGTGTGTGGATGTACGTAATTTTTTTTATAAATAAGTTAAAAAAGAATGAGACGGATAAATGAAATTTTAGTAGGAAAAACAGTCTATATTAACTCTCAAAAAAGATTAATGATTCAAAATCCAAAATTATCATTTATGGATCAGACTTTACATCCAAGATTTGAAAATCAACCTTTATACATAAGGCTTTACATCCAAAATCAGCCTTTATGCGTGGCTATATGTGTTGAAAATGAAACACAACATATGCTAAAGACAAGCACAATTACATATCTTATAATTCTAATCTTCATCTTCATTAACAAAAATAGAACAAGTTTCTTTTTTGGCAGAACTAGAGTGTGGATTGATTAGAGATAAATTAGTTTGTGGAGTGATCGAACATAAAATTTAGTGTTATATTAAATCTATTTTGGCCATAGAAAGGCCCCACAACGTTATTCGGTGCTTGAGTGAGCCCGCAGAAGCAAAAGAAGCCACGAAAATAGGTCAAAATTGGCCAGAAACGAGGCAAAATTGGGCCAAAACGCCATATAAACGTTTCAGTGGCGTTTTGGTGGTGATTCCAAATTAGGAAACACCACCCAAACATTTCAATCGTGTTTCGGCAGCGTTTCAAGACGTTTCGGGTATGGGGACGCCACCTTGGGTGTTGTTTCCTGCAACATAGATTTCGCTACTCAAAGGGAGCAGCAAGCCGAAATTCTTAGAGGCTGCGTAATTCATTGAAAAGCATGTCGAATTGCTGGTGGAGAAGATTGATTTTCAGTTGCATGGTTGCAGAAAATTCGAATTGCCCAGGATAGTGATTCCACTAGTCAGAGGGAGCAGCAGCAGCTCAGATTTTCGCTGAGCAGAATCCTTGGTTGGACGTAGAGGGTTTTGCAGCAGCAAAACCAACATCAAGTGGAAGAGAAAAGCACACACAGCGGAGGGAAAACTTCTCTCAAGGAACTTCGAGTCTCAGAAATTCGAATTTTCCAAGAAGATTGGCAGTAGCAACTAGCAAATCTCCGGATTCCAGAAGGGAGTGTGAGTAATAGAGCAACAGCCGAGCAGAGGGAAAGAGGGAGTTTTCGAGTTGATCAAATATGGCCACAGTGGGGCTTAAAGATCAAGATAGGTTGGATGGAGCTTCCAACTATGTCATCTGGAAGGCTAGGATATCCTTCCTTCTAGATGAATATGGCTTGAAATCCTAAATAGATAATGTTGTGGCAGTTTCCCAGGATGTCAATCAACAAAAAGAATACAAAAAGGAGATGGTGAGGGCGAAGCGGTTGATCTTGGAAGGAGTCCGAGATCATATAGTCTCACATGTGGCAGACAAGGGTGCAGCCAAAGAGATGTGGGATGCTCTCTCCACGCTATATCAAGGTACTTCCAAGCAGTTCAAGATGTTCCTAGAAGAAAAGTTGAGATACATAAGGATGTTGAAGGGAGAATGCATAGATCCCTTCTTCACCAGAATTCATGAGGTCCGAGATTAGTTTGCAGTTGTTGAGGCAGCACCTCAACCATCAAAGCTAGTGTGATTGGCACTAAACAGTGTCTCGAAGGATTGGAAAGTGTTTGTCTAAAGTATATTGGGCAGAGATACTTTGCCAAGATGGGACAAGATGTGGGCCAATCTGTAGTAGGAGGAGTTGAGGTGAGCTCTGTTAAAGAGCTCCATCAGTGGCAACAGTAGCAGCAGATCGAAGAGTGTGAAGGAGGAGGAGAATGTGGCCCTAGCATCTAAGGATCCCAATCAGGGGCAAGGTGAGCAAAGAAAGAAGAAGGACTTGTCAAAGTTTAAGTACTTCAAATGTGGTGAGCTCGGTCACTACCACATGTAGTGTCCTCTCAGGAAGAAGGACAAGCAGGAGAAGTAGGACCAGCAAGCAGCATCAGCTGAGATCAAAAAGTTGTCCTCTAGGTTGGAGGAAGACTTCGCGATGTTAGTAGCAATACCTCCAAGAGTGAGGTGGGGACAGTTGGAGTTGTAGCCCCAGAGAGCTATAGATTTGTGCAGGGTCCACTAAGGATTCCAGGTCATGGATCATTACCTTGCTATGGGGCCCACAGTATTCAGTAGCAGGATGGATCAATGTTTGGAGTTGCAGTCAGATATCAGAGTAACAGTTGCAGACTAGTAGCAGTCAGGTGCTGAGGAGCGCAGTGCAGTGTTGACAGCAGAGCAAGAGGCTCAGTCCAGAGTTAGCAGCAGCATAGATTCTTCAGTGGCAATGTTGAGGCTAGTAGCAGTCAGGACTCAGGAGACAGATGCAACAAACACAAATGATTCAGTATTTTGGATGTTTCACAGTTGCAGCAATTGCAGGTGCAATAGCAACATATGAGAGAGAGTTGCAGTGCAGATGCAGTGTTGGCAGCACTACAACAGGGCCAGCAGCAGCACATATGCAGCATCAGAGTTGCGCAGTGACTGGCGGGAAGTGACAGGAAGTCACAGTGGTCATACATAAGTAGCGTGACAAAGTGTGGTATAGAAACAGGGTGTGCAACACTAGAACACAGTCCTCACTAAGAGGGAGTGTTAGTTTTTGTAGCATCGGATGTGATCTGGGTTTCAGAGATCTTGTACAACCAAGGCTCCAAGACTAGTAACTCAACCCACCAAGCGCTCTAGCGCGTTTGAAGGTTCACAATACCGAGATGCCAACTTGGCACATGATCCAGTCCTCAAGGAGCTCTTCTTGGGATTGGTGCGCAAGTACACCTGTTCTCCAACCTGAAACTCCTTAAACAACATGTTTCGATCTATATAACTTTTCTGCCTATCCAGTGTTGCCTTTAGATTCTTCTTTATTACTTGCATTTCCTGTTCCATCTCTTCCAACATATCTGGTCCTATCAATACCCTGTTAACTGGATCACTCCAACTAATGAGTATTACAACTCCGCCCATAGAGTGCCTCAAACAGACTCATCCTCAATGACTCCTGATACCCATTGTTGTAAGCAAACTCTACCAATGGAAGCTCCCACTTTTGTTGTTGATGCATCACATACATCCTAAACATGTCATCCAATATCTTGTTGACCCTCTCTGTCTGTTCATCTGTATGTGGATGATAAGTTGTACTGAAGGAAAACTATGTGCCCAAACCTGCAAATAAATATTTCTAAAACCTAGAAGTAAACTTAGCATCCCTATCTGGCACAATCTTCTTTGGAACACCATGCAACCTCACCACATCCCTGATGAAGACCTGTGCGTCCACCGAGAGGTTTACACTCTGCTTTCACCTGTTAACAGTCCAAGCATCTAGCCACAAACTTTGCCACGTCCTTTTTCAGATTCGACCAATAATTAAACTTCTTCACTATTGTCAATGTCTTTTGATATCCTGGATGACCTGAATATGGTTTGGCATGAAATACCCTCAAGATAAGATTCTTGATCTCACTGTTATCTAGTACATAGATTATGTCCCTAAATCTGATCAAGCCATTTGCCATGAGACAATAGTCCACATCCTATGCACCTATACCTACACCTATACTTGTACCTGTACCACTACATGTACCTATACTTGTACCTGTATATGTACCAATACCTATACTTGTACCCGTACTCTGTTGTAGCCTATTCCTGAGCTCCATGTACCTATTATCTTGTTGATCTGCCTATAATATCCAATCCAAGAAATCATAGTTGTTATACGATTCACCTATATCTACCTACTAAGAGTATCTGCAACACTATTCTCTTTACCCTTGATGTACATGATCTCAAAGTCAAACTCATTGATCGTGGTCAACCATCTAGCTTGCCTGGAACTCAGATTTGGCTGATCAAACAAATATCTCAACCCACTGTGAGCACTCATCATTAGAAACCCCCTGCCCAGAAGATAGTGCCTCCACACCTTCAATGCATGGATGATTGCTGCTAACTCAAAACCATGTGTCAGATACTTCTACTCGTGCTCATTCAATTTTCGTGATTCATAACATACTACATGTCCTTCCTACATAAGAACTCCAACAAATACTCTCTTACAAGCATCTGTACACACCACAAATTCTTTGTACAGATATGCAATATTTAGAACTAGAGCATTTGTCAACAACTGTTTCAACTGCTCAAAACTTGTTGTACATTCCTCTATCCATTCAAACTTCTTACTTTTTCTTTGTAACGACGTAATAGGATAAGAAATATGTGAGAATTTCTTGATGAACCTCATGTAATAACCTGCTAACCACATAAAGGACCTTACCTCGTCCACATTCCTAAGAGCTTCCCACTGCATGATAGCCCTTATCTTCTCTGGATCTATTGTTATGCCTTCCTTAGAAACCACATGCCCCAAGTAGTTTTCCTTTGTATGAAATAACCGATGCTCTCTCAGCGGTCTCAATACTGCTGCTAAATGCTCAACATGTTCTTCCTCATTCTTAAAATATATTAAGATTTCATCAATGAATACAATAACAAACTTATCCATATAAGGACACAACACACTATTCATCAAGCACATAAAAGTAGCTAGAGCATTAGTCAAACCAAATGGAACTACAACAAAATCATAATGCCATACTTGGTCCTGAAAGTTGTCTTGTATATGTAATATTCCTTGATGCTTACCTGATGATATACTGATCTCAAATCAATCTTTGAGGACACTGTTGCACCCTTGAACTGAACGTATAAATCATCAATCCTCGACAACAGATACCTGCTCTTCATGGTCACCTTGTTCAAATTCCTGTAATCAATGCACAACCTGAGACTACCATCCTTCTTCTTTACAAATAGTAATGATGCACCCCATGGTGATACACATGGCCTAATGTATCCTTTGTCAAGCATTTCCTTCAACTGCAACTGCAGCTCTACTAACTCTGAAGTGCTCATCCTATACATTTCCTTTGATGTTGGTGCTTCCCCTAGTACCAACTCGATAGAAAAGTCTATTTACCTGTGAGGCAGAAACTATGAAGTATCTGCTGGAAACACATCCTAAAACTGTTGTAAAACCGGGTACTTGCTCAATACCTCTGCATCCTCATCCTCCTTACCTTTATCACTAGAAATGTGCATTGCAAATAACACACACCCTTTTCTGCGACTATATTTTTCCTGCATAGTTGTCACCATTCTAATCGATGTCGCTTTCTTCTCACCTTGCAAGACTCTTTGTTCTCCATTATCATACACTCAATGGCTTTGTCATAACAATCCACTTTGGTCCTATGAAGATATATCCAGTCCATACCCAAAAGCATATTATATGATCCAAACGACAATACATTCAAATGTGTTGATGTAGGAATACCATTCAACTCAAATGCACAAGCTCTTACCCAATGATGAACTCACTTCTTTGTACTTGTAGCCAACTGCACTAACCAAGACTCTGCATGCACTTCTTTATTCAAATCACACTTATCCACCAGCTCAGTATTAACATAAATACAATTAGATCCAGGGTCAATTAAAATAGAAACAACTTGATCACAAAGCTTATTGTCCATATTGATAATAGACACCTGGTGATATGCCTGCCTGTTATCCAACGCTACATAGATCCGAGGAACACTTTGTCCAACATCCCCAACAGTTTGCGCCTCCTGAGCACTGTAAATCTGCAGTCTACCACCCTGATGATGATATTTTCCACAAGTCCAACACCATACGGGCTTCCTATCATCACCCTTGGTTTTCTCATACCGAAATTCCTGTCCTCTGTCAGATGCATTGAACTTCTTGTGTGGCGTTGAATTCTCTTTGTTACTTGTGTCCTGAGGCCTTGCTTGTTTCTTGTCCCATTTCCCTTTATTATTATTATTACATTTCCACTTTGGTTTAGTCTTATATATGTGCTTTGATTGCTCGTAACAATGCTTTAGCTTCCGGATGGCCTCCTCCAATGACCTAGGCTAATCTCTTGAATGCTATCGACAACCCACTAATGAATCTATGAATCTTGGCCTTCTCCTCCTTGAGTTAAGGCACATATCTCAACAACTCTAGAAATCTACTAGTGTACTCCTCATCAGTCATAGAGCCCATCTTTAGCTCATAAAATTATTTTTCCCTGCCATCATAGTATCTCTTCGATAGATAATTATGCCTGAATAGTCTCTTAAATTGACTCCAAGTCAACTCCTCATAAATATCTCTAATGTTCTTTTCATCTTCCCAACAGATATCTGCTTTACCTTTAAGACCTAATGTAGCTATTTTGGCCTTCATGTTCTTTGAGTAATCATGTATCCTAAAGAACTTATTCATTCCAAGCAACCATTCTTCTGCATCCCATGATTTCTTCATTTCCCCATCAAATGTAGGTGGCTTTTATTTCTTGAACTCATCCAGAAAATATCCCCTATCACTCCTCCTGTAAGGTGATAACGATGATGACCATGATACGTGTCAGAAACAAAACTAGAATAGTACCTGTGTCCATCACCTCTCCTTTCTGGTGTATCCAAGAACCCGCCATCCCTGATCATATCATTTCTATCTAACCTGTGCCCACTGTGAGATCTACTACTATAGGCCCCATTAGTCCTATCCTCTTGTCCATAATTGATCTGAAGTATTCCCTGTCTCTGCAATTCGACAAACTCTAAAGAATTACTACATTGACCTCTTCTTGTTTCTCTTGTGCCTACATGATTCTATCATTGTCTTCTTTGCAACTCCTTAATTCTTTCTTCAAACTTCTCAATGTGTTTGAAAAGTCAGGAGAGTGCCCAACACCACGCTCCTCATCTAATTCATAGGGAGAATCTTTGTAGTCTACCATCTTGCTAGTCATCTTTGATCTTTTCTTCCTGCAAGGTGTATTATGTTAGCTAAACCAAATCATAAACAAACCAACATACCTTAGTATAGTTTGGGGAGGATGTCTCATATGCAATACTAACCAAATTAGCACAATACATATATAAACATAATCAAATCAACATATAAGCATCCTTTCAGCCATTATCCAGTTATCCATGCATGACTATGTTGACCAGATACCATGACTTCATGCACAATGACCATCATCTAGTCAATGTATGCATAACAACATATAAACACTGACACACATAACCAATGCATGACCGACATACACACTCACAACAAATACATACAACAACAACATCAACTTTTACATGACGACACCACTGCAATCATGACCCACACCATGCATACACAACAAGCCCTAGAGTTACTAGTCCTAGAGCCTTAGTTGTACGAGATCTCCAAAACCCAGAAATCGTTTCTGGAAATTCCACATAGAGATGGCTTAATTACATTATTAACCGATTTTTAAATATTTCCAAAGTCTAAAGTTAGGGAATATGGTTAATTAATCAGAATTAATTAATTCAAGGTGAGAATAGTCTAGAAACTCGCACGGATCGACTTCAAGATGATCCTAGCCCTTGATTAAGATTTAAACTTGGTCGTTGGAGTCCCAACAGAGGATTATAAGAAGAAGTCAATGGGCACTTGGAGAACACACTTCAGCAATTCGATTTCATTGGCAGATCGATTTCCAGAGAGCAACAGTAGTTGTCAGAGAGCCAGAGATCGAAGCAGAGTCAGTGAGGGGCAGAGAAAGCGATCCGGAGGAATTTTTCTAGATCTAGAGAGGCAGCAACAAGGGGTTGAGTTATTCCCAGTGAAACAGTGTAGAGGGCTGCGCAGTTGTTTCAGAAGAGTAATTCGATTTGGCTGGAGGAAAAATCGATTCAACTTTCAAAGGCTAGGAAAGTCTTCCAGAGGGTCAGAGAATCAGTTTCCTCAGCAGAGACAAGCAGAATGACTTCATCAGAGGTAGTTTTGGGCTTAAATGTCCAAGGGTCTACACAAACACTACGCAGAAGTTGATGCAAAGGGTCTAGGAGGATGAGTTTTCTGAAGGAACGTTGTGCTGAGGTTGCTTATGGAGGAACGAAAATTCCCTTAGGTAATTTTGGCCAAATTTACTTGTTGTTTGGATTGACAGTTGGGCATCCATAGATTGTACTCGGATTTCACCATTGCATAGTAATAAAACCCTCGTCTGCTACACCGATTTTCCTGAGTCGGGTTTTTCCGAGGCATTTGTCCAAAAATAACAATGTCATTTTTATGTGTTAGATTTTCTCAGTTTCCAGCGCTATTATTTCCGCAGTTATATTTGTGAAGGTTGTGATGTGATTTATTTAGTATTTTTCGTAGCAAATAAATTGTTATATTAATTAACAATTAGAAGAATAAGTTCCAGTTGTTGCAATTGGAATTCAGATTTGAAATTTTCACACACCAAAGCTAAACCCAATTGACTCATTATGTTTTCCATATATTTAAATTTTTAGTGCTTTTGATAGGACCAAGGTCCACTACGTTGAGGATCTCAAATTTCCCTAAAATTTGGGGGCACCTCCACATGTTCCAATGTCCCCACATCCCAAAAAATTAGTGGAACAATCCTAGTAGATCAAATAAAATGGACCATACCTCTTTCTCTTACTTAGATAACATAAAAGTGCATCATCCTGACATAGAAAACTCCAATATTGGATGATATACCCAAAGGCATACATATTTTAATTATTGATCATGTGGATTGTAGTTAAATGTTTGTTAGGGTTTTCTTCATTCATTCTTATTTGGATGAGCATTGGAATGGGTTTGTCTATGAACCAGTGACCTACCCAAACCAAAGGGTCAATTTGTCCTGATTAGGTACCAAACCAGCCCGATTGGGTACCTAATTGGCACAAACCATCCCTAACCAATTGATTCCAATCCTTACTAGCCAATCAATTCACTCACGCACGTAGTGGCTCATGGGACCCACATGAAATTTTTGTAGTGGTTTTGGAGGAAACTCGGGGTTTTTCCCCGTCCAAAATGACACCCCTTAAGCTATAAAACCAACCGCTCCCCTCCGCCCCTCCTCCCCCCATCTATTTTCCTCACACCTCTCATTTTGAGTTTTATCAACATATGTGAGCTTCAAGAGTTTTACAACAGCCCTAAGTTTTGCATCAGCGATCTAACAGCAGCAAGTTTAGAGGTTATTTGTCATCTTGGAGCTGGTTTGGAGCTGTATGGAGTTGGCATCTTTGGAGGAGACTTTGGTAGCTAATTTTCTTTCCCATGTATACTTTCTCTCCTAAGAAATTGCAGATTTGATTGCTGTCCCTGTTCTTAATTTTCTTTTCCCTCTTCCAAGTAAAAATCAGCCCCTCTTTGTAGGCTAATTCTGCCTCTTTTTGTTTTCAAATTTACAAATGGTCTTGCATTATACTTAGTTACATTTTTTGCAATTTGCAAATTTCTTTCCCTTGAAATTCCATCATCCACCATGGTCCCAAGAGCCAAATATGTTGCACAGGTTCATTGGTGAAGTTATTGATGACAATATGATTTGCAAATATTGCAAGCACACAGAGACGAGGAGAGGGAGGGGGTGTATTCATAGGTTGCAACAACACTTGGCTGGTATAAGAAGCCAAGCAACTGTTGAAGCTTGTGGTAACTTCAGAAGGTCTTCTACATGATATTGGTGTCTTAGCTTTTAGGAGATGGTTAATTTCCTCTTTAGGTGCTTGCTTGAGGAGCAAGTGATTTATGACTTCTTCCCTAAGTTTGACTTAGGAGAAGTACAATTGAAGTCAATTAATTATTGTGGCCTATTAAGCCAAAATACTAAGGATAAATAGTAAAATTATTTAAGTGACTTAGATATGATCGTGATGAGATCTAATCTCAGTCATCCATCACTTAGGAGATTGGAGTTAGGGATTTGGATTAATGAAAATTATAAAGAGAAGCCTAAGTGTGGGGTGAAGACACAAGACAAGAGGCAGCTACTACATTTTGAGAAAGCAATTTTCTCAGAGGGAATGAGCGATTTTCTCTAGAGCAAGAGGCTCATCTAGACTAAGGAGAAAGAGGCTCCTCTAGAAGGCCGAGATTTGGAGATCAAGGGATGCCAAATTGTTGAAGCGTGAAGGAGGCTACGAATTGGAGAGGCCGATTTATACAAGGCCAAACTGTTGGTGATAAGAGGGATGAATTATCCAAGCTGAATTTCTTTAGGGGCTGATTTCCAAAGGACCAAATTATCCCCAGTGGGGAGAAGTTACCCCTGTGCATTTTCTCTATAGGTCGAAACCTAGATTTTCCTAATATTATTGAATGAAGGGGAATTTTTGTGGGTGTAAATTTGTTGTTGTGATGTGATTGATCTCTCTATTTTTATTTTTTCACTACATATTGATTTCTAGAAGTTAAAAATACTACTGATTTTATTTTTCAACAATTCAGAATTTATTTGGGTAATAAAATAAATTTTGGGGAAGAAATAATTGTTAAGAGAAAATAAATTTGGGTTGGTAATGGAAATTTAACATGGCATCACTGAATAGTTTGAAATATGAAGACAGTTTGGATTGAGTCGCTAATTTTAGTCCATGGAAGGAACGGATCACTATAATTCTAAAAATGAATGGTTTGTGGGATTTTGCAAACAGAGATATCTAAATCCCTTCCAATCCTGTCAAGGTAGTCGAGCACGACCTTAAAGATGTGAAATCAAGGTGTATAATCTTGGATGGTGTGAGAGATGATATAATTCCTCACATAATAAGCATTGGACCACCTTTGTGGAGGGTATCCTTGCTAGGAAACAACTTTTGGATTGGGCCTATTTGTGGGATGACTTCATCCAGAAGGTGACCTGGGGGAATTCATTGACTGGTGTACAACGAAGGAGTGATGGTGGGGAAGAACTTGCTCTTGTTGTACAAGCGAAAAAGGGAAAGGGGAAGGCCAAGAAGAACCAGAGGAAAGGAGGATCTTCACAAAACAAAGAGAAGGACACGAGCAAAGTGAATATGCTTTGCATGTCGTAAGCTCTGTCACTTTGTTGGACAATGTCCAAACAAGAAGAAGGCCAAGGGAGAGACATCTAATGCAACCACAACATAGATGGATGAGTTGCCTTATGAGTTCAATAATAACTTTGCCTTGGTGTCATGCCCTTTTGGCTCCATTACAAGAGGGGTGTGGTTTGTGAAATTGGAGCATCTTTTCACATGATGGGATCTCGAGATATGTTCACCAACATGGTCGAAGAGCCTAGGGACCTACATGTGGAGCTTGGAGACAACACCAAGTATGTGGTAAAGGGCATTGGTAGCATTGAACTTCAAATGGACATTCTACCCACCAAAATGGATAACCATATAGGAGAAAACTTTTCTGCATTCTCGATAGCCAGTCAGCCAGCCACATAGCCAACAACCCCTGAAAGCCACCACTAGTTGATGATATGCCATTTTATCTCTGCCACTTGCATCAACCACATGCTTCTCACCCATCTGACATCAGCCCATGGATGAAGGTGGGTTTCCACTCAAAAGGTACTTCAATTATTTTGCAATTGTGTGCTTATGTTTGTTTGTATTTGGGCATTTGATATGGATTATGGGGTGATCTGGAAGAAGGATGGGTTTTGACAGTGACCTTGTTCTCTCACCTTAAATGGGGTGTTAATCATTGCACCTAGTCTAGTGGGACCTCCCTTAATGGCCCAATGGGTATAGGAGGGGCACTACTTAGGAAGCCCTGATTGAAATAGAGTAGTTTCATTTATCCCAATGTCATACTCAACACTTTCCATGCTGCATTACAAGCCCTTATCTCACATCCATTCTTCAATTTCGACTAACCTTGGCTCCTTGGGATTTAGTGCCCATCCATCCACATACCTAGGTAAGTCATGGAAACTTTTCCCAAGGAGGTTGATGCAGCTAAAATAAATAGAAAGGGCATATCATGGCAACAACAAAACAAAAAGAAAGAATACCAAAATGCAAAAATCGCCAAGTGCATGCACATTAGCATGTGGGAAAAAGCATATAGAATGAGCTCTACCTCACTCATTATGGTTGTCACCCTGCTCCTGAGCACATGTTGCTCCACTACATCCTAAAAAGGAAACCTCGCATGTCCCAAACTCGATAAGCAATAAATTGACTCATCATTAAGGGGTAATACAATGACTATATCACTCGAAGCAAGCTCTAACCCTTGAGTTATGAACAATAATACAAAGAAAAAATCAAGAAAAAGTAAAAGGCGCACAAGACGAGTGGAAAACTAAAGGCCGAGTTGGTAACTCATGCATCCATCATTGCTCCCTCTTCACATTTGTACACTCAGGATATGGATCCCCATCAATCGATCCCTTTGACCATGACCCTTAGCCATGAAGCCTTATCCCCTCTGTGATCATCATTATTATTATTTAACACCTATCAACTAAATGGAATGAGGAGATGTCACTTGCCCTTAAGGGCTAGAAACACCTAATAGGATTGTCCTTTAGCCACTCCTACCTAGGGAGAAAACACAATTGCGAGTTCAAGGCCCTACTTTTGGAAGGGGAACCCTATTTGAATTATTAAATATACCATGACACTCAAGCTTGGTTCATTTAGATGCATTATTGATTTTTGCCTCTAATGACTAGTTTTATCACTAGAATTTGTGTTCTGATTGTCAGGTGGTTCAACATCCTGTTATCGCTCAAATTGTACAGGCACGGTGCAACAATGACTCAGGTCGGGGGTTGTCACTTTGATCCATGACCTCTTCGTTCTAGTTGTCTCCAATAGCAGGCTATGGGGGGTAGTCCCTATGGAAGATAGAAATGCAAGACTTATTGGCAACCAACAAGTCCGAGAGACACGATTGAATGCCTTAGCCACTTGGTTAATTTTATCAAGTTTTTGGAGATTAGATTAAATTACTTATGAGACCAGTGCCTATTGAGATTTTGGGGTAGCATCGGGTGTGCTCTAGCTCCGAAACTTTGTGGAGTGGTTAGAACACATGAGATCTAAAAGACCCAGAAAGCGTTTGGAGAAATCCCATCTAGTGTAAAAGTTATTCAAATAATTATATTTTTTAATGGCGACCCTAAGTCTAACTTAGGGAAATTAAAAAATTAAAGTGAATTAATTTACACATGTGATGAGAATGTTCTTAGTGACATGGATCAAGCATTATTTTAATCTTAGCTCTCAATTAGAGATTAGATCACGGTTGTTGGTTTGCCAACGAGAAAAGTATAAAGGAAAGGCTTGGGGTCAGTTGGAGCATACACACACAACGGAAGCACTGAATCTAAGTCGAAATTCTGGGGCAGGGTTTGTTGAGGATTTCGAAGTGAGTTTGCAGTGCAGTGAGGGGCAGAGATCATCAAGGGATGATCTAATCCAAGGCCGAGAATACAGCAGCAAAGAGGCAGCATCGTACCAAGCAGCGCAAAGGCCAGCAGGAGGGACGCAGCCCAGCCAAGCTGACGCAAAGACCACGCAGAGGGTGACACAGAGGCAACGCAAAGGCCTTCAAAGTGACACAGGGGCAGCTTGTGCTACGCAGAGGCTGGAGGAGCTACGTTGAGGGTTCCAGTGGGACAGAAAGGGCTCGTTATCTGTAATTCCCGATTGAGGGTGTGATTCAGCCATATTTTTTGTCTCCAAGTGATAAGGTACATCTGTCGTGTATTTTCTCTATAGGGAAAACCATTTCTGATGCCCAGAATGGTGTATTTAGATTCTGCATAATAATAAAACCCTCTAGAGTTGTTGCACCGGTTTTCCTACATTGGGTTTTTCCGAGGACATTTGTCCGAAAAATATGTGTCATTTGTCATATGTGCATAATTGATAAATGTCTTTCCGCATTAATCACATCATGAGGATTTGGTCGATGTTTCGAACCTTGTCCTGAGGATGAACCACATTAGTTGGTTCGAAATGTCGACCAAATCCTAATGATGTGATTAATCCAAAAAGACATTTATCTAATTTATGGATCACAAAGTGTCAGATCTAACATATGTGCATGATGTTCAGTAAATGATCTATATTTGTGTAGGTTTCTATTTGTGTTTACTTCGAAGTTTTTCTGAATATTCAGTTAAATAACTTGTGTAATAAATCAAATAGGAGAAGGAAATCAATAGTTAGCAGTAGGGTTTCTGTAATAAGGATTCAGAAATTTTCACATGGTATCATAGCATTGCAGATCAAGTTGAACCATCAACAAAGCGGCGAAAGTTATTTGCTGCAGGAAGGGCAGTTGAAGCAGCATTGAACCGGAAGAAGGCAACGCAGCACCAGAGGGACAGCAGACCCTGCAAGGGTGACGCAGAGCCAGTTTGCTCACGCAAAGGCTAACGTAGCTCCAAAGAGGTGATGCAGAGCCAGCCTGCTCACGCAGAGGCTGACGCAACACCAAGAGAGGGATGTTGAGCCAGACTGCTCACACAGAGGCCAACGCAGCACCGGGAGGGTGACGCAGTTCGAGTTGGTGAGTTGTTGTGCAGTTTGTTGAGGCCGAAAGTGCAATTTCTGATCTTCAGAAGTTGCTGGTGTGGCATAGGTTCTGTCGATGTAGAAGAGTGCCTAGCAAAGGTTACAAAAACGGGAGGAGAACAGTCGCTCAACAGATTTGTGCCAAAGAAATATGAGATTCGATCAAAAGAGTGATCGTAGAGGACTAATTCAGAAGATTTGGCAGAGGATTTTCAGGAGGGAAATCAGTTGTCAGAGGGAGCAACTACTCTAGAGCGTTTCTATCGCCAAGAAACCCAGATCTGGTCTTCTATTGAGTGTTGCAGCAGTAGAAGGGAGAGGAGTACCTGCTTCAACAAATTTTGAGCTAGATGGCCCCGTACGGACTGCATGATCAAAATAGGTTGGACGGTGTGTCCAACTTCGCGATCTGGAAGGCCAAAATCCAGTCAATCCTGGAGGAGTACGACATCAGAGACCACGCAGAAAATGTCTTAGCTGTGTTGACCAATGTGGACGCTCTGAAGAAGTTCAACGAGAATCAGACGCAGAGAAAGCGCTTGATCATGAATGGGGTGAAGGATCACGTGGTCCCGCACATTGACGAGAAGAAGACGGCAAATGAGGTGTGGACAGCTTTGACCACACTGTATCGAGGTAGCTCCGTCCAACGAAAGATGCTTCTGGAGAACCAGATGAGGATGCTCTAGATGCATAAGGGGGAAGAGATCGATCCATTCCTCTCTAGATTGTAGACTATCCGAGATCAGTTCATTGCCATGCGGGCAACTCCAGATGAAGAGCTCTTGGTGAGGACTGCCTTGAATGCAGTCACTGATGAGTGGGAGACCTTTGTCCAAAGCATATTGGGCAGAGCACAACTCCCTAATTGGGGTGACATGTGGGCTATCCTTCAATAGGAGGAGATCTGGCGAATGACCAAGAGGGAATTCAACATCAAAAGTAGCAAAGTGAAGAAGGAAGAGGAGGAAGATGCGGCCCTTGCATCAAAGGGCCAACAGCAACAAGGGAAGAAGAAGAAGGATCTATCAAAGTTTCGGTGCTTTAAATGTGGCGAATTTGGACATTTCACCGACACTTGTCCTAAGAGGAAGGACAAGGAATCTTCTAATTCCAGGCTAGCAGTAGCTAGAGGGGACAGTGGTAGTGAGGATGATGTGGCTATGAGTGCTGATGTGCCTCAAGAGAAGAGGTGGGGCGATATAGATCTGTAGAGCAACTACAGATTGTGGAGGCAAGATCCTTGAGGTGCCCAGACTCTTGGATCACATATGAGCTACGGGAGCCTTAAGACAGTAGCAGGATGACTAGAGCAGTGGGTGCAAAATATCACAGTGAAGTAGAGGCAGAGCTGGGACGCTGTAGATTGGAGCAGTGCAGTGCAGAGGCAGCAATAGCGTAGAAGCAATAGCGCAGAGGCTGATGGTATTTCAGTAGTGTAGAGGGGCAGTGCTTATGCAGTGCAGAGCAATAGCAACGCAGTGGCTTCACAGAGACAGCGCAGCACAGCAGCCGAGGGAGCTTCAGTGATGAGATGCAACCTGACTGACTTGTCTGTCAGTTGTTGGGTGATGGTCCTTCAGTTGCTTACTTCTTAGCAACTGAGTTGTTGTGCAACAGTTGGCAACACAATGCAGCAATTTGAGAGGGAGTTGTAGTACAGATGTTGCAGTGCCAATGACAAAGACGTGGGCAGTAGTGCAGGGAGCAGCAGTGCTGTGGATGAAGGGTAGCAGGCCAAGCATCAGCGCGGAGACCGATGCTAGAGATCAAGGCAATGCTTCAGTATGGAAGTGTTGCTAGCGCACACTCCTCGCTAAGAGGGAGTGTTGAGATTTTGGGGTAGCATCAGGTGTGTTCGAGCTTCGAAACTTTGTGGAGGGGCTGGAACACATGAGATCTCCAAGACCCAGAAAGCGTTTGGAGAAATTCCATCTAGTGTAAAAGTTATTCAAATAATTAATTTTTTTATTGGGGACCCAAAGTCTAACTTAGGGAAATTAAAAAATTAAAATGAATTAATTTACACATGTGATGAGAATGTTCTAAGTGACGTGGATGAAGCATTCTTTTAATCTTAGCCCTCGATTAGAGATTAGATCACCGCTGTTGGTTTGCCAACCAGAAAAGTATAAAGGAAAGGCTTGGGGTCAGTTGGAGGATACACACACAGCTGAAGGACTGAAGCTAAGTCGAAATTGTAGGGCGGGGTTTGTTGAAGATTTCGAAGTGAAATTGCAGTGCAGTGAGGGGCAGAGATCAGCAAGGGATGATCTGATCCAAGGCCGAGAATGCAGCGGCAGAGAGGCAGCATCGTACCAGGCAGTGCAGAGGCCAGCAGGAGGGACGCAGCCCAGCCAAGCTTACGCAGAGACCACGCAGAGGGTGACACTGACCCTTCTGGGAGACGCAGAGGCAGCGCAGAGGCCTCCAAAGTGACGCAGGGGCAGCCTGTGCTAGGATAGAGGTGCTAACATAGAGGCTGGATGAGTTGCGTTGAGGGTTCCAGTAGGCTAAAAAGGGCTCGTAATCTGTAATTCCCGATTGAGGGTGTGATTCAACCATATTTTGTCTCTGAGTGATAAGGTACAGCTGCAGTGTATTTTCTCTGCAGGGAAAATTGTTTCTGGTGCCCGGAATGTTGTATTCAGATTCTGCATAATAATAAAACCCTCTAGAGTTGTTGCACCAATTTTCCTGCCTAGGGTTTTTTCAAGGAGACTTGTCCGAAAAATCTGTGTCATTTGTCATATGTGCGTGATGTTCAGTAAATGATCTGTATTTGTGTAGGCTGCTATTTTTGTTTACTTCAAAGTTTTTCTGAATATTCAATTAAATAACTTTTGTAATAAATCAAGTAGGAGAAGTAAATCAATAGTTAGCAGTAGGGTTTTTGTAATAAAGATTCAGAAATTTTCACAGTGCCTTATGGAGTCAACTTACTTGCTTTAGATCGATTAAGGACTAGGTGACCAGATGAACAGTCGTTGCTTGAATGCTTAACTATCCTATATGCTATGCAAATCCTATGACTTAGGTGTAATGCAAAAAACTTGATTTCTTTTAATTAGATGCCTATTCTAGGTGTATCCTTTATCTTAACTATTTTGAAGCTAGTCTCTAGAGTAGGTTGTCAGAAAGAAGCCAAGGGGAAGTAAGCAGAGGCTTGATTAACGACACCTCCTCTTAGGTTCTAGCCACCTGATGCCTCCGGTGTTGTAGAGGTTGTGGCTCTGACGACTGCAAGGTTACCGTGTTAACAACTAAAGAGGTTCTAGGCTCCTCAAGCTAGATGAAAAAGGTGGTCCTACTATCTCTATCAACCAAGCTTATGCTTATGAGATGCAAGGTGAATGAGTGCCTCTTGAATTAAGATTTGTTAATGTTACGCACTTAGTTATAATTTGTCTTATTATGAAGACTACTTAATAACAAATTAATGATGATCTTAACACAAGACGAAATGTGTTCAATATCACAAGTGCCAACAAGACTGAGATATATCCATGATACAATTGCTCAATAATCACAAGAGATATGCTCTAAAAGAAAAGATCGCCAATATGCCAAGGATTCACAATAGATATCAACCATAAAACAATAATGACAATAATGGCGAGAAAGAGAAATGAGAGCACTTATCAACGATGTTACTTAGAACAATTATCCAATGACAATTACCCAAGAAAGAAAATAAGATTATCAATGTTCTTTAAAAAACTAGAAGTCTTCCAAGATATGTCAATAAGATAATGCCAATATTGCAATTAGATCACAACTATTACCAATTAGATTCTCAATTACCCAAGGCTCTTTGATATTTATAGATCATAAATTACTCAAGAGACATCCAATGATATTCTTTTCATTTGGAACAAGTTACTTTAATGCCAACTAGAGTGATAGAAACAATGAGATCTCCCAAAATAAAAGTGATGTAACACAAGATGCCCAAATAACTTAAACCATTCAACACAATGCCACTTGAGATTAAAGTGCTTTAATGTTCTATGTTATACGGGACTAATGGTATGAAAATGACGTCCATTTTGGCCTCTTATCCTTTATTAAATTATCAGATATTTGGAAAGTAGAGGAGGCTACAGCAAGCTCATCTGCTTGACTATTTTCTTCTCTAAGAATGATTTACAGACCAAATGCATCAATAATTCAATAGTATCCCATAGAGCGTTCTTGTACCTTTTAAGTCTATCACTCTTACATGAGAATATACCCTTGACCTGCTTGATGATAAGATCAGAGTCTCCTTTCACACTCAATGATTTTATTTTGAGGTCTCTAGCTATTTCAAGGCCCATCAACAAAGCTTTATATTCAGTTGTATTGTTAGTAGCTTCAAACCCTAACTAAAAAGCAACTTTAAATACATGCCTTTAAGGTGAGGTCAAAACAATTTCGGCCCCTTTGCCTGGCTTTGAGCGAGCACCATCAAAAATCATGTGGCAAAGTTGCTCCCTAGACTCTTCTTTACTATCTTGTAAAATTATGGGATCAGAAAGGACATCATAATTCCCAATGCTAGATTGCATCACAACGGGTTCTTCCAGAGGATTCCTGGGAGGACAGATCTTTTTTGGAACTTTCTCAATTTTATCAAAACTACTACATGGCAAACAAGGTGAAGGAGCCTGATGTTCAATTTTAGGCACTTCTACTTCAGGAGGCTTGATAGTTTCCTTGATTTTGGCTTCTTGAATTAGACTTTTGATCATTTCTTTGATAGGAAAACAAATTTTTGCATTGTTGATCCACTCTCCCAAGTCAAAATCAGGTTGAATATTAGAAGCTACTTCCTTTGTGTTTCCCTCTTGTATGGACTGATCTTCGAGAGAAATTTCACTTTCCTCCTTGACATTACCGATGTTAAGGGTTTTAACATCATGGCTATTCTCAATAACTTCTATCCAATCTTCTAAAGGCAAGTGGAACTCCCTTCCAAGCATATTTATCTACTCGGTTGCTGGTGCAAATTTAATTTATTATTTAAGATATTCTTCGTGATAGCACAAGATTCTTCATCATGGAAGCTCTGACATGGTCCGCGAAAGGACTAGAACATCATATTTGTAGATTCAAGGGGATCAAGAGGTCTTTGCTCAGTGGGAGGGTTCCTTTTTGGCCATGTGTTGTTATTATTTCTAGGCTGAGTTTGATTTCTTTCCATTTGAATCAATCTAGATTGCACGGCATTTACTTCTTTAGCATGCTCAATTCTCATTTCCTTAATCATTTGAGTTAATTCTTTAATTGAGTTATGTTCTACCTCCTTAATTTATTTTCCTTTACACTTGATTGGACCTCTTTCAAAACCAAGCATCTCAAACTTACCTGAATCCTTCTTATCTTTCTCTAAGTCTTCTATCATATTTTGAGCAGCAGCTAAATTGGCAGGCTTGGTACGTCTTATCTCATATTGAATGTCAACACAAAAAGCCTCAAGATATTGTTCTAACATTGTTTTGTCAAGTGGCTTGTATTCTTGTGTCATGTCTTTAAGTATATCATTAAATATTCGATTGAAATCTTCAACTGTCTCATTTTCCCTTTTCTTAATGGATAAAACTCTTTGACCAAATATTCTCCTTCTCTTTTGTCCCCAAATTTATCTTTGAATGCATCAGTGAGGACTTGCAGAGAGTCAAAAGCATTATCTAGCTTGTCATGGAACCAATCCAATGCAACTTCTTCTAATGAAAGGACAAACAACTTCATTTCAACATCCTCATGATTGTATGCAATCACATGAGCATATCTTTGCAAAAAAGTGTTGAATTTTTTTATGTGGGCATCAGCATTGATTGCATTATTCCCCTGGAATGTTGCAAGCTTGTTTATAGCTTAATCATCTAGAAGATCATGAGGATAACCTTGAATGTTGGCAAAGTTGCAAGGACTGTAATAAGCCATGAAATCTTGATTGGCGAGATTAATGAAAAACAAGTGGATATCAGGGAGGGCTTCCAGTCCGAGAAAGATCAAATGCTTTATATAATGTAATTTGTTTAACCGAGCTCTCAAAGCCTTTTCAGGATCAAGAGCGGGGTTAACCGAGCTACCAAGATTTCTTCTAGAGTAAGCTCTTATAAATGGATGAATAAGTGGAGTCTCCACCCAAACAGGAAACCAACCGAAATGTCCAGGTGCTAAAGGTGCAGATAGAGAAGATGAGAGGATTAGTGAGAGGACAAAGGATAAGGTGATGAAAATATGAAGAGATATAATGGTGCCAGAAAATGTGGCATTGATGGTATAAGGAGTAATGAGATAATGATAAGATTAAGAAGATGTCGTTGAAGTGTCGAGAATAAGATATGCTCGGCAACGATGCCAAAAAATGTTGTGGCATTGGCGGGATAAGGAAGATGAAACTGATTAGAGGGTTAAGAAGACTGATAATAATTGGCGTAACGCCAAAGCCCAATAAATTGGTCCCCAACGACACCAAAAAATATTGTCGCTCAAATTGTACAGGCACGGTGCCACAACGACTTAGGTCGGGGTTGTCACTCTGATCCTCAACCTCTCCGTTCTAGCTATATCCAAACACCAGGCTATGGGGGAAAGTCCCTATGGTAGATAGAAATGCAAGTCTTATTGGCAACCAACAAGTCCGAGAGACACGATTGAATGGCATAGCCACTTGGTTAATTTTAGCAAGCTTTTGGAGATTAGATTAAGTTACTTATGAGACCAAAGCCTTATGGAGTCAACTTACTTGCTTTAGATCGATTAAGGACCAAGTGAACGGATGAACAATCGTTGCTTGAATGCTTAACTATCTTATATGCTATGCAAATCCTATGACTTAGGTGTGATGCAAGAATCTTGATTGCTTTTAATTAGATGCCTATTCTAGGTATATCCTTCCTCTTAACTATTTTCAAGCTAGTCTCTAGAGTAGGTTGTGAGAAAGAATTCAAGGTGAAGCAAGCAAAGGCTTGATTAACAATACCTCCCTTAGGTTTTAGCCACCTGATGCCTTCGGCACTGCAGAAACTATGGCTCTAATGACTGCAAGGTCATTGTGTTAACCACTAAAGAGGTGTTAGGTTCCTCAAGCTAGATGAAAAAGGTGGTCCTACTAACTCTATCAACCAAGCTTATGCTTGGAGGTAAATTATTAGTGCAAGACTAGCTCTAAAATGGGATGCAAGGTGAATGAGTGCCTCTCGAGTTAAGATTTGTTAATTTTAAGTACTTGGTTATAATTTTTCTTATGACAAAGGGTACTTGAAAACAAATTAATGATGATCTTAACACAAGACGAAATGTGATCAATATCACAAGTGCCAACAAAATACGAGATATATCCACGATACAATTGCTCAATAATCACAAGAGATATGCTCTAAAAGAAAATATCGCCAATATGCCAAGGATCCATAATAGATATCAACCATAAAACAATAATGACAGTAATGGCGAGAAAGAGAAATGAGAGCACTTATCCACGATGTTACTTAGAACAATTATCCAATGACAATTACTCAAGAAAGAGACGATAAGATTATCAATGTTCTTTAAACAACTAGAAGTCTTCCAAGATATGTCAACGAGATAATGCCAATATTGCAAATAGATCACAACTATTACCAATTATATTCTCAATTAGCCAAAGCTCTTTGATATTTATAGATCATAGATTGCTCAAGAGACATTCAATGGTATTATTTTCATTTGGAACAAGTTACTTTATTGCCAACTAGAGTGATAGAAACAATTAGATCTCCCAAAAGACAAGTGATGTAACACAAGATGCCCAAATAACTTAAACCATTCAACACAATGTCGCTTGAGATTAAAGTGCTTTAGAGAGTGAGCTTATTAGTGCAAACTTATGACTTTAGAGTTCATGAAAAACTCACAAGGGACAAGAGAATATTAGTATTCTTATCCAATATTACCAATGTTAAGCAATAATAGCACTTTAAACAATAAAACAAATATTTTCCACAATGAACTATTAGAGCGAGAACAATAGAAGCCTTATGTTACTTACGATCCCATGTTATCCAAATGAGCAATAAGTGAGTTTTATGACAGCATTGAGTTAGATTGTTGTAGAGTACTTTAGATGCAAAATGTGAGATGCATATGCATGCAAAATGCAAGTGATGGAAGCCCAAATGCCAAACCACTTTGCTAAACACAAGATCTTAAATGAGTTAGGCTCTTTTATGATGCAGATGCCACGGTTATATATCAGACTTCAGTGAACTTATGGCGGTCACCTACTTTTCATGAAATAAGCCAAATTATGAGTGCCCAACTTATCCAATTGATTTATCAATGCATTAGACAATGTATGAGTTAATTTTATGTCATATGAATGAGTTAGATATCACTATTGGGAAGAGATAAGACTGTTGTAGCAAAACAGTGAGGTTATGAAGAGTTTAAGAGACAAACCAATGAGGCTCAAGGCCTTGGAGATGGATGGAATACTTGCCCACAATTTCTCTTATGAAGAGACTACCTACAACCACCAAAATTATGACCAATACTGCTGCAAAACACCAAACAATTAGCTCAGTAGTTAAATGGCCCAAATCAGAGATGGAAGATGGAGATTTAGGGCTAGTAAAAGGGAACGCTTGGCCTTTAGAAGGCTAGCATTGGGCCCAAGGAAGAGATGCAAGGCCTGATAGGCCTGTGTTGGTGTAGGAGGCCCTAAAGAATTTTGAAACCCTTGCCAAAAAAAAAAATTGCTTCAAATCTGCAATATTGCTCAATTTCACTGCAAATCTCCTTGATGTCGGCCCTGCAAGGGCCTAGATCTAGCTCAAAACCCCAGCACTTCATTTTGAATAGCCTGGATCTCACTTGCACAAATGATAAAATAAAATTTGAATAAAATTTTTAAAAAAAAACCCAATATATATCAAATTTGAAAAATAACCCCAAACCCTAGTTGCTGCAAAACAAGGGTTAGAAAAAAAAAAAATTATTTACAAAATATTTACAAAAATAATTTATATACAAATATACAATGCTTGTGAAAGATAAAATTTTTGAGAAATAATTTTTAAAATGATAAATAATGACAATAGATCAAATGTGTTTCGAAAGTAGTGTATTGCCCATAGCCTTAGCAAAGTAAGAAAATCAAATAAGATGCCTGGAGCCCAAACAAGGTCGGCTCTTCTCCGAAGTCTATGAACTTGGAGCCCAAGGGTTGGGGAACCAGCGAAATCTATATATTTCTTCAAGAAAACTTGTTAGACATATGGTAAATCAGATCACCTAAGATAGACCCAAAATCTACCAATAGAATGTTCTTATCACCATCTAAAAAATAAACATGCTTATAAAATTTTAAGCACAATATAGGAAAGCACATACCACAAATCATCGAACAAAGAACACCATGAATTGAACCCCAAAGTATTTTATTATGATATTTCAAACATTCGCAACAGATCAGTGGAACAACACCAGCGTTACAAAATTATATAGACTAAGTCCGAGCTTTCATCATTGTGACTTGAGAAACAAATGGATTTTATTTTATAGATAAATCCTCCAAGTGGAAAATAACGGCTAGTTGGCTTGATCCCCATCAAAAGTAATCTCGGACATTGATAAATACTTGATCATTTTTTTATCTCTGCCATCGAAAATATTTATGTTTGAGGAATTTTCGAATTTCTCATAAAAACCATTTTTATTAATCCAAAAATAAATATTTTAAATTAATTTCCTCAAAAATTTGACTTTGACTTAACCACCAAGGTCCAAGGGCTCAATTTTTCTTAAAATATTCATTTTTTCCTTGGTGGGGTACCTCCAAAATTTAACTTCTTTTTGACCCACGAATTTTTTGGTCATTTTCCACTTGGAGAAATTTAACTTCTCTAATTTTAATTTTTTGACTCTAAATCAATTAATTTTTTGGCTTAGGATTTAATTTTATTTTTGCCAAAAAAATTTATTAATTGGCACAAGAAGGGATTAATTATTTTTCCACCCTCAAATACTTTAGCCACGGTGTCTGATTGCGAGCGACCATGCACTAAAATATTTTTTACATTAGATAATTACAATTTCAACTCTCAAAGGGGTAATACTCGTTCGTTATAGAGCCTCATAATGTTTACCCAATTTTGCGACTCAACATGATCTAGTAGACCAAGTGATCTGTAATAAAATAATTTAGCGAAATAGCTTAAATTATTCCCAAATCACTTTTACAATAGACTTGACTACGAACACTAGGACTCACCTAAAACTTCATCAATAAATTCCACCCTAGCTTTGGGGTTTAAGCTGAAGGGAAAAAGTTTGTTGATTATCTGTGTTTAAAAACACACAATTCGGTGAGACGAAAAACCTCCTCAGATGAAATTTATCGCCAAAATCATAGGCTTACCTAGGTTGTTACATATTTAAACGGTCGTACTAGCATCATTTACATTATAACTTGCAGAAATTGGGTTTACAGTGACATGATAACTGGTTCTCTGATAATTTTGAACTTTGAAAAAATTTGCACAACTGCTTCCTTGGACTTTTGACAAAATAGGTGCAACACATCCCATGTCCTGGGAACCTTACCCACATGTACCCAGTTCATTAGAGAGGCATATCGGCACTATCAAGTGAAGCGTTGAGTCTCCTGGGCCTGCTAGCAGCACCAGCATATCACACATTTACCAGAGCACTCCTTGCACCAAAGATGTTGTGCTACTTTGCATTGTATTTGATTATTCCTCAGCATGACAAACTTGGATCAACATGCCCCCAGGCCAACCTTAGCACCTTATGAGGGATGGCAGCTAATTCAAGGCCCATATGTGGATGGTCTCACCTTCTGAGACTTGGCAGCACTAGTAGCACCTAGAAACCCTCAACATTGGAGCATAGATGGACACTTTAAGCAATTCGAGACCCAAAGAGACCACTTTCTAGTGCCCCAGCAATATTTTGGGACCACAGGGAGTCATTGAGGTTGATTTGAGGGCCAACCCTCAAATCGTGATTTTTACATGCTACTACACCACATTGGACACTGCATAGCACTTGGAGATGCCACTTGGAGCCTATTTCATGCATGACATCAGCCCTAGAAGGTTTAAGACTCACACATGTGGACTTAATTTGTACTTATGATCAAAATTTGGTGGGTTGGCTTGTAACCCAAGGGTTTCTTGAGATTTAACTTGTTATTAGGGGTTTTTCTGCTAATATTAGACCTCATCCTCCTCATATAAATAGAGGAGAGGATCATTTCATTTCATCATCATTATTTGTACTATTTCAACACTCCTTAAGAGAATTTCAGCCTCTTGTATCTTTTGACAGATGTGATCTACGGAGAACATTGTCTATTGAAGCTCTTTTCTTAGCTTTAGAGAAGTTATCTTGGATCAATGAATGGATTGTTCATGCACTTTACCTTGTAAGTAAGCCTTTTATTGACAAAATTTTGATCTTATGCCTAATATATGGAATGTATTAGTAATATAGGGTTTTTCTCTTGTACCAATTATTGTTAAAGATCAATTGCATAGAATCTAGATATCATCATTATATGTGTTACCCACAACTAGTGGGTGATCCCATAGGAGAATTTTCTCCTAGATTTGTCTTCAGTCAGCAGCCAGCAGCCCCTGACAGCGACTAATCTAGCCGATGTTGTGCCAATATATCTCCGCTCCTTGAGCTAGTCATATGTCCCCTCGCCCATCTGTCAAGGTCGTATGTTTGAAGGTGGACCATCTAATCCTAAAGGTATGTCTTTCATTGTGCAATCGAGTGCTTATGATTATTTTTCTTAGGCATACTTGGGTATGGATTATTGGGTGACTTGGAAGGAGGAATGGTTTTGACTGTAGTATTGTTTCCTTACCTTAACTAGGGAGTTAATCCTCAACCCTAGTCCCATGGAATTTCCCCTACTGACTTACAGCTTTAGGATGGGCACTACTTGAGAAACCCCGATTTTGGTAGGATGGTCCCATTTTCCCCTTCCACATTTTTCACTTACCTCCCCACATTACATGCCCTCTTTCAACATCTTCACCCTCTAGGTCCACATGACCACTAGATCCACAAGGCTTTGGTACTCCCCCTCCCCTTGTCCACATGTCCAGGTCGAGCCTGAAACGATGCCTCGAAGGTTGATGCAGCTAAAAAGAAAAAATATAAATGCAAATCATGGCCACATACAAAAGGAAATAATACCACAAAATGCAAAAGATGGTCAAGACAATAAAATTTAGCGCGTGGACAAAAGCCAAACAAGATCTCTACCCCTTACCATTATGGCATTCACCCCGGTTCCTAGGGCCCCTGCGAGTGCCCCTTGCATCATTAAGGAACCCATGCATGTCCCAACCCCTGGTATGCAGCTTCCGATCATGTTGTATTCCAAATTTTGCATCCCTATGGGTCATTATGTAAAAATGATTCTAGTATGCTGAATATAAAGTCATGTAACACATCTAGGTAGCTTAAGATTTTTGTTAGAGATTTTTCACTCTAGGGATATTTTTTTTCCTTAGCTCATTATTTATGTTTTTTTTTAACACTTATACTCGGTTAAGTTTTTCTCCCAAATATACCCCAAAGCTAGAGTGAGGCTTGATGGTGAAGTCTTAGGTGAGTCATAGTTTATAGAATCGATGTAGGTTACCCCACTAAATCATGTCTAAAGTTTCGCAGAATTTGGTTGTGTCTAGGGGTCAATTCTTAATTGTCAAAATTCCCCCGTTGAACAGGATTTTTATGTAATATTAGATGTAAAATGTAAAATGTGTTGTCTATAGAAGTTGTAGGGAGTATGAGTACTTAAAATTGCACCGCAACACCTCAACTTTCTATCTAGACACACTTTGAGGGTGGAAAATATGTGTATACCCCTCTAGAGTCATTTTTATTTTCCGGCAAAAAATGACAAAATAATTACCCAGAAATTGGTAAGAAAATTAAATTGAGAGAAAATAAAATTATTTCCAAGTGAAAGATATATTAAATAGGATGTGGATTTTACCAAGAAAGGAATATCCATAAATCAAGTAGGAAAAGTCCCACAAGAAAATTCGTTCACCCAAAAAGATCTATTTTTCCAAAAAATCGAATTTTTTGAGGAAGATGGTCCATGGAAGTTATTTTCAAGGAGAAAAAATTGAGAAAATTATTTTTTGGACTAGGATCAAATTTCTTAGTCAATCCAGCTCCATCATCATGGGAAATGAAATTTCATCAAGGGTCGGGATTATTTTAGCATGGATCAAGCCTTCAACTAGTCGTTTTCTTCTGGGATCAAGTCAAATTTGTGCAATATGTTGGACCTATCTGTTTTCACTTGGAGAGGGATCTAGATCTCTCATTTTTTCAATAAATTGAGCTCAAAGCTCCACATTGTGACACATCATTGTAATCGAGCTCTTGGCTAAGTAAGCTCCATATTGCCTTTGAATAATATAACGAAGTCTTTGGGGTTAATTCATGGTGGTGTTCCTCTTCTATCTTCTATGGTAAACTCTATGAATTTTCTTCTTAACGCTCTACTAGTTTTAAATTAGATCTTTGTTATTACACTTTCCATTGGTGGATCTACTATTAGTACAGGTATCTCGCATCAGTATTTGAGCTTTGAGAAACACTTTAGAAGTAGCGACTCTTATGGGTTTTTGGTTGAACTCCTAGGCCTCTATTTCAATGTGTTATTTAGCTCCTTGTGATATAACAAATTTCATCTGAGTGTGTAGATGCTCTACTCTTGCTATTAATTTTTATTTCCATTTGCTATTGTAGATTTATTGGTGTATAGTTATCTTGCACTGGTATTTGGATTTGGAGAAGTACTCTAGAATTGGACGTTCTAGTGAGTTTTAACTTTTTGGTTGAACCCCTAGAACTTCCTTTGAATATATTATCCTATCTCATCTAGAGCTAACAATCATTTTCCAAAAGTGTGTATAAATTGTCTGGTGATTCAGATCTTGGGCGTTAGGTGACATTTTTGGTTGAACCAACCAACTCCCAAAACATAGAAGTGGAAGAGCCTACTTTGGTTGTTATCAAAGACTTATCTAACGAATTTTACAGGGGTTTCTTGGCCACTGCTTGTAAAAAAAAATATTTATCTATTATATTCTCTCTATCTTGTGCTTTAATCAAATAGATCAAGCTAAATTAGAGCTTATTTCTACTGATTACAGAGCGGAGTTGTACTAATACTCCTTAGATCTAGTAGATTTGTAAATTCGTAAATAAATTTTGTATATATTTTCTAACCCTTTGTTTATCTTGAAGATCTTGTATATTTTTTTGGATTTCTCTTTCTTTCCTTGCAAATCTGAAGACAAAGGTAAGGGTTTGGGTTTGGATTTCTTGATATCATAGTTTTGCAGGAAGAGGGTATGAAGAGAAAATCAAAATTTTTAAAGCCAAATCCTTCTTCTCTCCTAGACGGTTATGGTTTCTAGCACATCAAGTTTTTCTTAAGGTCATCTACCATTTTGGAGTTGATTTCCCTAGGCCACAAGCAAAGGGAGTCTCCTCTTTCCATCTAAAGCGAGAATCCTTCAAGCATTTTCATTCTATAAATTAATTAAAAAAAACCTAATACATTTTCTTAAGGTCGATTTGGAAAGTCTCAATTGGGGTTTCAGATTTGTTTTGCAAATCATTTTTGAGGAAATCACAAGCCTTTGGGCCTTTTTCTCAATAAGTCGAGAACTCAAAGAGGTCAAGAATACTCTGGTTTGACTTAGAAACCCTTTTTAGGCCTGGATGTCCTGCAAAAAATTGCAGAATTTTCGAAGTTTTAGGGCTTTAAAATTTGAGAAATTAATCATATAAAATTTGTTGCAAAATTTAATTAAAATTTCTTCGCTATTTTATCTACCTAGTCGTGAGTTCCAGAGGGTCATTTTTCTCTAAAGCTATAAGCAAAAGGAGGTTTTTCTTAGCCTCTGAATCAAAGGGTTTTCAGAGAAATTTTTGTGAAATTATTTTGGAAGAGCCACAAGCATTTTCTCCTTGGCCACAAGCCCTAAAGGGCGGATCTCATCCTCCTAGTGCGAAATTCTGCTTGGGCAATAAATCCAAAGTCGATTTGTCATTCAAATCTGAATTTTTGTTGGAAGTCGTCTTCAAATCTGAGCACATTTTCCTCAGCTGCAAGCAATTTCATGAGCGAAAATCTTAATAACGTTCAGGCAGAAAATTTTGAGAAATGTTAAGGTTGAACTTGGGAATCTATAACTTAATTTTTGAGGCCCCGAGGTTTCTTCTTTACCTCGTGCGTAATTTTCACCCTTGAGCTTTGACGTGAATTGGTGAGAGCATATTTCATTTAAAGGAAAGTCGATTTTCTTTGGGAGAAATTTTATCATTTTAATTTTTATAAAATCATTGTAAAGAATTTCTCTCATTAATATTTTGAAGAGGGTATTTAATTTTTTTATTTTTAAACCCTCCATAAAATTTTAAAATCCTCTTTTATTGTCTAAGAGGGTTATTCCTTTGTAATCTTAATAATAGAAATATTTTTTTTCTAGAGGGAGCTTGGGATTTACTCCCATGGTATCCCACATCCTTATTTAAAAGGGAGGATTTCTTGTGGTTGTGACTAACTTCTTAAATTGGTTTCCTTTTCACTGTTGCATTGCTAAGTATTTGATCTAATTTACATTTGACTAGTTCTTGTCTTTTATCTCATTTGTGTTTTAGATTAAAGTAGTATATCTTTAATTTTCTAATTAAAAAATCTCTATGCCATCATTTAAATAACTACTTGAGCTTTATTACATAATTTGCAATTGCTCTATTTACTCTTGACCACTCATAAAACAAAGTATAAGTGAAGGAACATCTTATGAGCACTTTATATTAAGGCATTTGTGTTATTGTTCTAATGTTTGATCTAATTGCCATTTCTCTAATTGGATTTGTTTCATTGAGTAAACTTTACTTGCTTCATAGATCATTATTATACGCTAATCTTATTGTAATCTTGTGCTCTAAGTGGTTATCATAATCTTGATCAGAAGAGATTTGTTTTTCTCTTTGAAGCATCTTGTTATAACTATATCTCATTGAAGCATTGCACTAACATTTGCATTTCATTTGCATTTGCTGAAGAAATGCATTTTCTCAATGCTATTAGCCATATTAAGAAGAATGAGAATCAGATAGTGGAGAAATTTAACAATAAATTTAATGATATTATGAAAAGTTTGCCTCATGATGTTAAACCTCCAGAGAAGTCTCTTTTGATAATTCTGGTGCTGCTCCTTTCTACTCCTTTGCCATCAATGACAATATTTCCAACAATCTCCCCTTTGCATCGATGGCAACACTTCCTCCAACACTTCCTCCCCTTTCATTCTCGAGAAGTGCCTTTCTTCCTCGCTTGCTTTAAATAAGGTTCTTTCTTCACTCGTTTTTTCTTCCCTTTGACATCAATGGAAAAGGGTTACACATTTTCCAATGTAGTTTCCATCATTGCATTACTTTCCATAGTTGTGTATAAGCATTCTTCATTTTGTTCTTTTGTTATGAAATGAAAATACTCACTCCATCTATTCATTACACACTTGATGAATCCCTTTGTATTTGAATGAATACCCCTAATCCACCATTTTATTATTGCTTCCTAATTGTTTTGTATAAACCATGATTGTTGCTTTATGTTACACATAAGCATTGCTTTATATGTACTTCAAAATTACAACACCATGATGTATACTATAATACTCCTACTGGGGACTTGTACCATAACACTGCTCCAAAAATAACATTTGGTATTCTACTAATAGGAAGACTGCTCCAAATACCAATTGATGAATATTTGTAATGATATACTGATAAAAAAAAATTTCTTATTCATCCTTCTTAAAAGCATTTTGTTACATTATTAATACTTGTCGAGAGACACACAGTGTAATCATCCTCTGTAGATCTTTACCAGCTCCATAGCTCAAGCTCTTCTTGACAATTTTTATGGTTATTCTCCCCTTGAGAAGTTGCTTCTTGTCTAACCTTCGCTGGATGTCTGTTCCTGATATTGCAGCCTTTGCTGGTGCTTTTTTATCATATCAGAGAGTATTATCTGCCGACACTATCCCCAATTTGTCTCTTAGATATTTGAAAGGTTCTCTAGCAAGAGGTTTTGTAAATATGTCTGTTGTATGTTCTTTTGTTGGAACATATTCCATCTTTACTATTTTCTCTACTACTTGTTCTCTGAGGAAGTGGTACTTTATTGGGATGTGCTTGGTTTTCGAATGAAGCACAAGATTTTTTGACATGCTTATTGCACTTGTATTGTCATATTTGATAGAAATAGTTTCAGTGATACTTACCTTCATGTCTTGAAGAGTTTGTTTCATCCACATCACTTGACGCAGTGTCTTTCAGAGGCAGATCTGGGGTTTCTAGGCCTACATCTGATTGAGTTCTGTAAATCCCGTTTGAGGGTGTGGATCAGCTGAGTGTTTCAGGGTTTTAGCAATGAACACCTGTGTTGCAGATCTATGTTTTCTTTGTAGGGTTTCTTCGTATCTAGAACCTGGAGTTGTGTATTCGTAAATATTCTTATAACAGAGCCCTCCAAAGAGCTGCAGAGACCGCCTTTCCCACACGGGGTTTTTTCAGGGACAGTTTGTCCAGAAATAACTGTGTCACTTTGTCTATGTGTGCATGTGCTTATTCTAGATCTGAATTGGTAGAGATCTGTTATGTGTTTTGATTTGATGTTAACTTGAATTTATTCAGTTGATAACTTGTATAAGTAGGATAAGATTAAATTAATTAACAAAAATAATTTCTACATAAGAATTAAGATTCAGAAATTTCTATATGGTTTCAGAGCAATTGCAGATCTAGAAGGGTCACTAGCTGAAGCATATAAAGGATCTAGCTGCAGAAATCAGTCAGAAAGGCAGCAGAAACGAAAATCTGAAGGGACATCGCAATTTTCAGAAGGAGATTCATGCAGAGGGAAGGGGGTGACGCCCGTCCAACGCGTCCCATAAGCCCACGCAACTACTGCGCAGGCAATTTCGTAAACACCACGGTTAGGGTCTCGAACCAAACAAGGTGATTCGTGGGATTTTAATCGCGTATCTGTAAAAGTCCGTAAAAGTTGCAGAAATTCAGAAGAGGGGTTAAATTTCTGAAGTTTTCAAATTTTTAGATTTAGCACAAGTGACAAAGATTGGGAAGAGATCATCTTCTCAGAGAGTTTCATGCCAAAGAAAACTTGCAGTTTGATCAGAGGATCAAAGAAGAAGTTGAATCATAGTTGATTTGGTAGATTTCCAAGGAGGGAAATCAAGTGTCAGAGGGAGCAAAGGGTGCCCAGTTCGTAAAGGACCCTAGATCCAAGATCTCTAGGATAGAGAAGAGGAGCTCCGACACATTCTGAGCAAATGGCTCCTCATGGACTATGTGATCAAGATAGGCTAGAGGGCCTCTCAAACTTTTCTCCATTGTCCAGAAAAGAAGAAGGACAAGGAAGCATCTTCTTCCAAAGCAAAGGTGGCAGATGATGGTCGGGAGATGATGTAGCCATGAGTGCTAATGAATCACGGAGGTGGGGTGACATGGACATGTAGAGGAGCTACATGGAAGTGAGGCGGGATCCTTGAGCATCTCATCTCTTGGATCAACAAGCGAGCTACAGCCTTAAGATAGTGACGCGTGGAGCAAAGGCGCATAGAGCACAGATGAGGCATGCTGCAGAGGCGCATCCGGAGGCCGAGAGGAGCATTCAAGAAAGATAGTAGCAACTAACAGAAGCAAAAGAGGCAAAGGTGGCAGAGGCCGATGTGACTTCAAAGAACGAAGTGCAAAGATCGCTTATGTAGTGCAAAAGCTCCAGCAAAGGCAGTAGATCTTCAGAGGATAAAGACAGCAGCAAAGAAGAAGATGATAGATTTCAACACAAGGAGCTAATGTGACTTCAGTAGTGCAGAGGGAGTCTGATTACGCAGGAAGAGTTGCAGCTGTGCATCGTTCTTTAGATGCTGTGCCACAAATCAGAGCTCATGGAGAGTGGAGCTTCAGCTGATGAGGCTCTAACCCATCCTGACTTGTCCGTCAAATATTGACAAGAGATTCAAGTGTTACCCTAACAATTGAAGGCAGCTACAACAGATCGCCAGCAAGTGCTAAGCAGTGAGCAACACAAATACAAGATATTGAGAGGGAGTCAAAGACAGTTGTTGCATTAGCAAAGCAAGTATAGTCATGGCAGCACACAGTACGGCAAACAGTAGGCGCAGTTGAGTGGCAGGAGGGCCAAGCTTCAAAGAAAGACAGTAACTAGTGCACAAAATCATGTAATGCATAAGTGTGATGTATTGCTAGAGCACACCCTTGATGCTAAGAGGAGTGTTGAGAGTTTGTGTATTTGGGGTAGAATCAGTTGTGCTCTAGCTCCCAAATTTTGTGGAGGGACTAGAGTACACTAGATCTACAAGACCTAGAAATGGATTTGGGAAATTTCATCAAGTTTAGGAGATATTAAATTAATTAATTATTTTAATGTATTTCCTAAGTTAAAACTTAGGAAAATAAAATAATTAAAGTGAATTTAATTAAACATGTGATGAAATTGTCTTAAGTCACACGGATCAAGTTTTCTTTTAATCTTAGCCATTGATTAAAGATTTAATCTTGGCCGTTGATTTGTCAACGAGAAAAGTATAAAGGAAAGGCTTGGGGTCATTTGTAACACACACAGAGGCAGAGCACTGAAGCTAAGTTGAGATTCTAGGGTGGGTTTGCTAAGAATTTCAAGTGTTTCATTTGTAGAGAGGGTAATTGTTTATACTAAGGGGGGATGAATGTATCCCGGTCTAGAATACACAGAAGCAGAGAAAGAGATCAGGAAAGACTACAGAGGAAGAAGAGAAAGCAGCGAAAGAAGACAACGTGATTTTCAAAGAAACCCTTCATGGTTACTACATCCTTAAGGGCGCGTAGTGACTACGCTCACCCAATTGGGTAACGCATCCCTTCCAAAGGATGGGGGCATGGAGCATTTGGAGGCCTTCGTACCGACACAAGAGCTTTCAAAGGCGTATCTGGGTTTCTAGGCTTGCATCTTGTCGAGTTTTTAAATCACGTTTGAGGATGTGGATCAATCAATGTTTGTGGTCTTAACATCAACAAGGTGCTCCAGATCTAGAGTTTTCTCTCGTAGGGTTTTCCCGTGTAGTGGAACCTAGAGTTGTATTCATAAATATTCTTAATAATAGAGCCTCTGGTGCTGGCCAGAGACCGGTTTTCCCACATTGGGTTTTTCCAGGGACAGTTTGTCCAGAAATAACTATCACTTTGTCTATGTGTGCATGTGCTTATTCTAGATCTGAATTGGTAGAGATCTGTTATGTGTTTTTCTTTGATGTTAACTTGAATTTATTCAATTGATAACTTGTATAAGTAGGAGAAGCTTAACCGGATTAATAGAAATAATTTCTGCATAAGAATTAAGATTCAGAAATTTCTACACCAGACACCAGCTAATGTCAAACCCAACAAACATGCAAACTCTTCTTCCAACCTGGAAGATAATTCTGAGGTATCTTGACTATCCATGATTTTCTGTGTTATTTTCCTTTCCTCCCTAACGTTGATTGGCAACTGCAAAACACTGCGTCCTAGCTGGAAATCTGCTCTGCAAAAGAAATATGGTTGCTCCCTTTGCTTCTGACAACCTTCGATCAAGAAATTTTATTCTCTATCGACTCACTCAGAGAAGTAATTTTTCCACAAAATTTTGCCCACCTGGCCAATGGACTGCGCAGCCTCCTAGGGTTTCAAGCAGCTGCTTACGCAGTTCTACGATGCTCTTTTTCCCTTTTGCACCTGAGCTCTCTTGCTTCTTATTTGTGCTCTGATACCATGTGAAAATTGGGATGCCCCGAATCCTACTGCAACAACTGATAATATATCTTCTATTTATTAAAATTACTTAAACAAATTATTTGCAGTTATCTACGACAAATATTGAAAAATTTACTGATGAATTTCTCTCACTCCACAACATTTTACTAACCCGAAAGAGGACCTTTTGTCCTTATGCTCAAAGTCAACATTGCGATTAAATCGCGATTTTTTCAACTCCTATCCATTTTATCTAAGGATTTTTCCGATTTTTTGAAAAATCATTTGATCGCCAAAAATCGCATTTTTTGGTAAAACGTGGGCCCATCAAACAAATAACCCCATAAGTTCAAAATCCGATTTTTTTGGGTCATTTTGCAGCCTCCCTCATTTTCCCGATACACCCGTTCAGTTAATGGTAATGTTAAATTCTTAAAGTAAAAGGATGAAAATGAAAACATCCTTTACTTAAATTTTTAACATTACCATGAAAATGACTCAGGATGTTTAAGAGTGGTTTCGACCTCATTGGATTTCATATGGAGAAACTAGAATTTTAGATTTCACTCAAAATTCAGCAGACTTAATGGTTTTCAGGGTTTCATGGTTTGGGGATTTGCATTGTTCCCATTTGATTCTATTATGTGTAAGGGTATGAGATTGGCATTTGATCAAGAGTATGAAGTCCTTTAAGAACCTTGATGTTGGTGGCATTGATTGTTGAACTTTGTTGATGTTGGTGGTATTGATTGTTGAACTCCCTTACCGTGGCCTTAACAAGAATGTACCCTTCACTCAAAGGAAAACAACTGGTTAGGCATGTTAATCTTTTTCTACCGCATTTTAAGGTTGAGGAGATGAACCCTTCACTCAAACCAAAATCATTGGTTAGGCATGTTAAACTTTTTCAATTTCTATAATGTTATAAGGTTGAGCAATCCAAGTCTGAAGACTTTGAGCTAGATGATGTTTATGTATCTCTTGTTGATGATCCCATTTCTAGTAGCGATGAATCAATGATGAGTTTCATGAGGAGGAGGAGGAGGTGACACCACCTACCCCTGCTACTGGTAGAGGACGTGGTCTACCTCCTTTAGCTCCTAGTGCTTCAGGATCTGGAGCACAACAGAGTCCATTGCCAGCCCCGCCAACTTCTTCGTCTAGAGGGAAAGTTGTTACATTTTCTCGCAAGAGGGGCAGAGGAAATTAGTAGTATAGGTTATTTGGTGCATTCCTTTGTATATAACATTATGACTCATGATATGAGATACATTATTATATTTTTTGTTGATATTTTGAGGTTGAGTTGAGACTCGGGACTTAGTATTCAGGACATGATTCACTATTATGTGTGATGTAGCACTAGACATGATATTACACGTCTTATATATTAGTTTTTTTTTCATATTTATGTGTCAATGCATTTATTTTATGTTGTGGGTGCTTTAGATATTAAAAAAATTGAAAAAAATGAATATTTTTGTATGTGCCGATTTTTTTCCGATTTTTACCGATTTTTTCCATTTTTATTGATTTTTCCGATGTTTTTCCCCGCCGTATTTAATCCCGATCACATCTTTGTGCCTTGCTTTGCGCTTCGATCTCCCTCACTCAATCATCCTCTCTCTCAATGCCCGATGAACCGCATCCCTCCCTCGCGCTACCCTTTCCGCAATCTTCCCCGATGCCCTCTCTCTCTCACCTGCAACTCGCCCTTTGACTCGATTTTCTCTTGCCGAAATTCAGCCACTGAGAAAATCGATTTGCTTGGGCAACTGAGTATCTGCACTGGTGTATTCTCCAAGTGCCCATCGAGTTTCTTCTTATAATCTCTCATTGAGGTATCAATGGCCAAGAATAGATCTTAATCAATGGCTCAGATTATCTAGGACTCGATCCACGCCTTTATCTAGAAGATTCACACCCGATTTAATTAATACCCTTTAATTATTCCCATTTCCTAAGTTTAGACTTAGGAATACATTAAAAAAATTAATTATTTTAATTAAATCATCTCCAGGTGGAATTTCTCCAAACGATTTTTGGGTTTTGGAGAATGCATGTGTCTTAGCCTCTCTGCAAAATCTCGAGGCTACAACACGTCCGATGCTACAAAAATCAACACGAGTTTGCCTAGGAGGCCAAATCGAGGAGTTGTGAGGGAAAAAGGATTTTTCCTAGTATCTTCAAGTGGAGATAAATTGTCGAAGGATAGCCAATTGGGCATCTAGTTGTAATTCTCTATATTTGTTGCATAATAATATAAAACCCTCATTTGTTGCACCGGTTTTCCCTACGGGGTTTTCCCAGGGACCATTATCCAAAAACAACGATGCCATTATTTTGTGTGTGCATCTATTTCTTAGTTCCTACTTTTATTTCCGCTGTGTATTTTTATTGTGAAAATTTGCAATGTGGTTTCTTCGTTATTTGTCGTTAATAATAATTACAGAAGACAAATAAATTGCTAATTTAGGAGAATAATAATCAATTCTTGCAGTTCAAAGAATTTTCACATGGTATCAAAGAAGAGAAGTTTGGATCGATGGCTTTTGGCAAGAGGAAGAGAAATTGTGCAGTTTCAAAGGGAGATTTGAAGCACAAAATTTCAAATCTACACAAACCAACCAAGCAGTGCGAGTAGCAAAGAGGAAGAAATCAATTTCCAATTTAGGGTGAAGGAAAAGTTCAATTTGCCTCAGATATGTAGCAGCAAGCAGTAGAATTTTATCGAAGTGGGTTTCTAATGAGCAGATCAGTGAGTTCGTAAAGCAGATCTAGCGCAGAAATTTATAGAAAGGGTTTTGTAGTTGCAGATTAACACAGGAAGGAAGAGAAAAGCACACGGAGAAAATTTCCAGCAAAATTCTCAGAGGGTTTCCAATTTTCTAGTTGCAAGAAAGGAAGTCGTAATTTCTAGTAGCAATAAGTCGTAGCAGAGTTTCTAGTCTAGCCACTGCAAATGCGTGTGCCAGATCCAAAGAAGGACACCCTAAGGGTAAAGGGAGTTACCCATAAGTGGAATAGTAGGCAATTTGAATTCCAAGAAGGACACCAAAGGCAAGTGCAGAGGTAAATCTGCGCATTTCCAGTAGGGAGTGCGAGTGCAATAGATTGGCCAAGGTAAGTTGTGGAAAGGAGGAGGTTTGCAGCATATAGTTCTCCAATTTATTTGATATTTGCAAAGATGGCCACAACAGGTCTCAGGGATCAAGATAGACTTGACGTAGCCTCTAATTTTGGCGTCTGGAAAGCCAAAATGCAATTCCTACTGCATGAGCATGGCTTGAAGGAGTTTTTGAAAAATGTCATGGCAGAGCCAACAAATGCACAGCAGTTGGAAACCTTCAAGAAGGAGATGGCCAAAGCTAAGAGGATGGTCTTAGATGGTGTTCGAGAACACATCATCCCACATATTGCAGAGAAGACAACAGCAAAGGACATGTGGGATGTCGTCGTAAAACTATACCAAGATCCATCTGAGAATCGCAAAATGATTCTCAAGGAGACGCTGAGGACAACAAAGATGCAGAAGGGTGAGAGCCTAACTTCCTATCTCGCCAGGATCTACGTTGTCCCCATGAACCATGTGTTTTGTGCGCAGTTGCGGCATTATGTCCTTGTCTTCTTTGATGACATTCTTATATATAGTCGGACTTGGGAGGACCACCTCCAGCACTTTGAGGAGCTACTCCGCATATAGGAGTGGCAGCAATTGTATGCGAAGATGTCCAAATGTGAGTTTGAACTGACTGAGATGTTGTACCTTGGGCACGTGATAGGGGAGGATGGAGTAAAGTTACACCAAGAGAAGATTAGGGCCATCCTGGAATGGCCTACACCCAAGAATGTGAATGAGTTGAGGGGATTCTTGGGCATTTACATGTACTACAAGATATTTGTGGGGGATTCTTGGGCATTTACATGTACTACAAGATATTTGTGAGGGGATTCTCACAGCTTGCAACACCCCTCACGGATTTGATGAAAGTAGCCTTTGAGTGGACGCAGGTAGCACAAGAGGCATTTAAGCACCTTAAAAAGGTAATGAGCAGCTGCCATGTTTTAGCTTTGTCGGATGTCACACGGTCGTTTGTGTTGGAGTGTGATGCCTGTGGTGAAGGGGTTGGAGCCGTATTGACGCCAGGAGGTCACCCCATGGCATTCGAGAGCAAGAAATTGTTGCCCTTGAGCAGTTGTACTCTATTTATGACAAGGAGATGTTGGTCGTGATGCATGCACTGGGCAAGTTCATGTTGTATTTAGTGGGCAACCAGTTCATGGTGAAGATTGACCACAACAGTCTTCGGTTTTTCCTAAAGCAACAAACATTGTGGGAGAGGCAACAGAAATGGGTGAGCAAACTACATGCATATGACTTTGAGATCGAGTACGTCAAGGGAAAATAGAATGTGGTAGCATATGCACTTTCTCGAAGGCCCACAACACTATCTCTGATGGACATAACACAGGACTGGATGACACAGTTGCTAGTGGAGTACTCCAAGAATCAGCATGCATGCGAGATCCTGGATGGTACTCATGGGGATGATAGATACAGGATGATGGATGAGACCATATACTACAAAGACAGGATCTATTTGGTGCCAGGATCACAATTGAGGGAGAAGATCGTACGAGTTGCACATGATTCGCCCTTGGCAGGGGCATCAAGGGTTCCTTAAGACATACAGGGCAATACAAGGGGGTAAAGGTTGGGTGCAGGAAAGCCAAAACATCCTTATAGCTCTTAAGGATAACTTACAGACTACACAAAACTAGTAGAAGCTATATGTAGATAAGGGTCGAGTAGAGAGGCAGTTTGAGGTGGGTGACTTGGTATTCTTGAGGTTGCATCCATATAAGCAATCCACGCTCAAGGAGAAGGGAGCTAAAAAGCTCAAGCCTTGTTTCTATGGAGCATACAAGGTGACTAGGAGGGTAGGTGAGGTAGCATATGAGATGGAGCTTCTATTCGGGAGAAGGCTCCCAACATTTTTCATGTTTCTTGCCTAAAGAAGGCTCTAGGACAGCACGTGACATCCACCACAGAGTTACCGCCTCTAGATGATGAGGGGCATTTGGTTTTGACACCGGAGACCATCTTGCAGGAGAGAGAAAGGACGCTGAGGAGTAGAATTATCAAAGAGTACTTGGTGAGATGGAAGGACTTACCAGAAGACGATGCCACGTGGGAAGGACAACAGATTTTGCAGCATCCAACACTTCAGTTGCTTGAGGACAAGCAACATTTAGGAGAGGAGGGCTGTCATATCCCCAATAATTAAATTTGTCTAAGGAGTATTCCCCAATTTTGCAGTTTTGTTCCTACTTAATTATTTTGGCACTTGGACTTGGGAATTTTGGGTTAGAAGAGTTGGGAATTAAATTTTGCAAAGGGAAGGAAGACAACTTAGGAAAAATGGGTCAAAAATTAAAAGGGTGAGTTGTGGGGGCCACACAAAAGGGTAAATCGAACCCTTAGCAGGAATTCGACCCACATGGAGAGAAAAACGCTCAAGGGTCTTGATTTGGTGGGGACCACATGAGGAGGAAAGCAGCTCCAAAAGGCAAAGACAAGTTCATTTTTGGGGTTCCTTGTTCATTCATCTAACCTAGAGTTTGCTTGTGCTGATAGCCAAGTCAATTGGTGCTTTGACCACAGGAATTTCCAAGGAGAAATTCCAACCTCTCTTTCGGTGGACCTTGTGTGCCACCCTAAGGAGGAATTTCTAAATCCAGTGAGGAGTTGATTTGTTGGAGTTTGTGGTACATTTCAGCACATTTTCAGCCAGAATGAGCTTCCAGGGAGGAAGCAGAGGCCAAGGCCATACCACTGAGTTGAGGGAGATTAAAGGGGTATCTTGGCCGGAGAAATTAGCAGAAATTTCACTCAGGTTGGACCAAGAATTGTGGAGATTTTCAGGGCTGGGAGTTGCAGATTTTGAGAGAGCCAAACGTGCCATTTTAGGGATGTGCAGCAGTGTTTCTGGGAAAATTTTGTGGAATTGGGTTCAGCTCACTTGGGCCGGATTTTGGGAGGAGATACACCCAATCCTTATGGGAGAAATTTCCAGGCAATCCTACAGTTGTTTTGAGGAGGGAAAGTGACAAATCCAGCAATTCTGGTTGTGGGGGATGCAGTTTCTGCCAAGGAGGGCATAGCACCAAAAAATGGGTAATTTTGGGAGGTCAGAATTAGCCCAATTCTTCTCTGGATTTTGCTGAACTAGCTTCAAGGAGTACACCCCTAATTTTACAGAATTTTTGGAGGTGTTTTGGGCCATCAACTTCCAGTTCTCCTACAGCAGCAGTGCAGAAAATTTATGGGTGGAGCGTAAAGCCTGTTGGAGCCATTTGTTTGGGGATTTTTAGCTATACTCACCTAGGTATTTGCTTGCTTTTATAGCAAGCCCAGGTGCACGCTCTCCATACTTTATTGTAACCAGATTCCATCATTTCTTAATAAAATGGCTCAGATTCCTCACTGCTGCCCTACGGAGTTTTAATTCTTGCCGCATATGTTATTTTTCAGAAATTTTATGATTGTTTTTATGTTGTACAGTTGTAGCTAGTACATGTCTTTGGTATTTTACTGTATATTTCTATAAGGAATATTACAGCATCATCATCTCATATATTTTATACATATCTTATATAATATATATTTGTCCTATAATGGATATTTACATAATACCAAATCTTCTGAGTATTTTGTTGCGTATGCGAACTTTGTTCGTGACATTAAAGTTTATGGGATCATAAAAAATTGTAAAGGTCAGTTGCATCCTTACACTTGAGAGTTGTTAGCAATGAATATTATAGTTGTTGAATGTGTAGCTAAATGGGGCATGTTTGTCTCATAAATGAGTTCCTACACTTGGTGACCATATCCAAATGGACTAGTTATATGAACCTATCCCAACAGTGGATGGTTATAATGTAAGATTATACTAAAAGCAGCAGTTGTCACATAATGTTGAGGATCTGATCAGCAGGATAATGAGACAATTTGGGCATTGTTACCCCTCCTTCCAGCAAGGATACTCTACATTTTTTGGCCAAAGACAACATCATTTTTATGCCCAAATGTGTGCAATTTTATGGCCCTGTAGGCCATGTGGGACGAAGTGTATAAGTGTATCCTATTTCTCCCTGTGTGGATGGTCAAGACCAGTCCTCTTAGTCCCCATCTTCACTATCTCTAGGTCTATGGTGCATGCACAGACTAGTGGGTGCCAAGTCCTACCATCATTGGAATTCTTATATCCTAGGTAGGCTTTGGAGGTAATGAGGGTGAATCTATTTGTAGAATTTTTTGAGAAATCTGTAGTTGTCCCAGTTTCAAGGTTTTAGCACGTAGTTTAATGCCATCAGCCCCAAATCCGTTAGCTGATATAAAACTAATGCAAATTAATTTGAAACATACATGGGCTACTCTACTTCCATTTTACTTACAGCTGATATAAAAATTTACGCAAGAAATTAACGAACATGAGACAAGAGTTTTGGTCAACTAGACCCTGGAAAAATCCACAAGGGGAAAACCAGTCTTCAAAGAGGATTTATTAGCTTCTCAGGAAAATTAGTACAACCATTAGTAAAAACATTTTTTGTACTTGTCTCTCCCGTGGAAAGAGTGCCTTCTCCTAGAATTCTGGGCCACATACTGTCCTCACAGTTCAGAAATTTTCAGACATCTGTGCAGCCTACACTGCCTAGAAATTTGTGTCTGGAGTTGACTGTTCTTTCCTAGAAATTTGTGCCACAGCTTGCTGTTGTTTGCCTTCTGTGCAGCCTGAAGCTTCTCTCTGCCACGAAAAACAATGAACCAAACCTTTGTTTATACCTCAAACAGTGTGCAGAAATGCTCTCGCTGCCTCCTCAATTTTTGTGCCCCTCCCTTGAGCTTGAACTCGGCCTCCTAGAAAATCAGGCCTCTTAGAAATTCGAGCCTGCTAGAAACTAGAACCTCCAAGAAACTCGGGCCTGCTATAGCAAGTATTCTTCGTTGTAGGTCTCTTCTCCATCAGCCTCCTTCTCCTCTTCCTCCTTGCTCTCATCCTCCAAAATGCTCATGTGAAGAATGAATGAGCTACAATACCTTTTCTCCTTTATTGTCTCCCATTAGATAGGAAACCCTAACCCTCTTTAACCTCAACCCATGAGATCAATGGTGGAGATCATTCCCTCATTTGACCCCCTTCTAATATGGCCCCCCTCATTAATTACTCCTGGTCACTTTATAACTTTAGTTTTGTACCTTGTACTTTTTTCTCCACATAATATCAACTTTAAAATATAAAGTGACTTTAATATTAGAAAGTACTTCAGTACTTTTCCTCATAAAGTCACTTTAAGACATAAATTGACATTAATATCACTTTAAGACATAAATTGACATTAATATCAAGTACATAGTACATGTACCACATAAAGTGACTTTTTCCTCGTGACTTTAATATAACCCCTAAAGTCACATGCCAAAAAGGTAATTAAAGTGTCTTGTCTTCCTATCCAAAAAGGCTAATGCACTAGGAAACACTTCCTAGATATCCTTATTTTTAACACTATTAGGACACATGGCTTACAAGAACACTTATTATTCTTGGTTGTGTAAAGGTGATCATGCTAAGGGTGCAAGCACCCATTTCACCATTATCTTAGTGCACCTACTTTTTATTCCCCGCATGTACCATTTATTTTATGCATGCACACCTATTTGACCATGGACCTCATTTTGCATGGTATCCAAAACACCCCCCTCAAAATGCCTTTTTTGGTTGAATTTATCTCCTTGGAAGCAGCCAACTTCTCTTTGGGGCAATATAACGTTAAATGTGGCAATGTGGTGCCTTCTACAAGTGAAATAAGGGTCAAATCAAGTCAACAAAGCATTTATGGACCATTCTCGAGCCAAGAAATGAGGAGAGCAAGCCTTACTGCATAAAATGAGGCAAAGTCAAAGAAAAGTCAAGCAAACTCAAGGACTCGTCCACCTAATATTGGAACATTGAGCAAGATAAGGGGAATGTTGGACCTTTCTTAGCCTTGAAATACTTCTAAGCATCAATCCAAGTCAGTCTCAAGCAAAACGTGCCAAGTAAAGCAAATCATTACATCCTTCAAGCAAGTCGACTTCCTTCTATGTGAGCATCACCCCTCCTTTGAGGGTTTTAAGCAATGTAATGATGAACTTTAATGTAATGAATTAGTCTCTAGGTATGTTGTGGATGACAAGTCAAGACCTTTTGAAATTAGCATAAACTAGGAAGCCTCATCTATAAATATGAGAGGTCCCTCTCCTCCCAAATTATTGTGAATTGCTGAGATCATTGTGCCATAATGTAATATTTTCATGAAGATTTGGTATCAACATAATTCCAAAGACAACATTGTGCTAATTTAAGACTACTACATGACTATCAAGATCAATCCATTTGAAGGGAAGCTTTATCACTTAGAGGGAGACGCCTAAGGTAAATCTCTCACTTCTACTTTGTTGACCTAGTATAAGCATTGAATCACCTTGTTGGGCCATACCCTAGAAGTTCCTCAACCAGGGTTTTTATTTTATTTCATTCCATAATTGATCTTGTGGTTGAAGGTTTCCCCTTAGAGAGATCCCTTTTGTACCGTTTGATTTCATAACTTGTCTTGATTAGACAAAAACTAATTTAAATTCTAGGGTTCTAGCCTCCTACCCTAATCCACAAACATTGGATGGCCAACTTAAGAGGAGCACTCATCTTAACCCCATTAATTCCTAATGGAGGTAAGGCATTAGACCTAACTCCTACAACCAACCACATGTTTTAGAAAATTCACGTTGTTGTCTTTTATTTATTTCTATTATCAAAAAATCCATAAAAATTTTAAAAAATAAAAATAGAAAAAATAAAAATAAAAATACCAAAAATATTCATCTTCTAAGGGTGATATCTTCAGATTTGTGCCATTTGGAATCATCTAACGGCCCAAGCGCAAATTGACCCTCTCCTATAGAGTTTAAATTGCTCTAACATTTGTTGTTAAGGTCTTAAAGGTCTTCTCAAATCTGGAATTAATTTACAGCCATATTCTTCGAGGACTTGCAAAGCCCTAAGCTTAGGGTTAGAAGTGATTTCATCCTCCCAAAGTGTTGGATATTGTTTATTTTTTATTGTGAGATGACAAGCGCTTGAGCTTGGGGATTTGCTCTCTTATTTCTGAAAAATATTGTAGCATCACTTTTAATTACATAAATATGTTGTTGGGTTGTTGTTTCACTTCTATTTCATTGCCCAAGCTTAAGCACATGTGGATACTTGATCCTAATGTCTTTCCGCACTCTAGAGTTGCTTGAAAAGCACCCCAAACTTGTGTTTTCTGCATTTTTTATCATTTTACAGGTGCTGGAAGTACAAGACAGCAACAATCTAGTACATATTCAGGCCATATAATCAAGAGAAAATCAAAGGGGAACCATCTCGGTTGGTATATGCACTTCTACTTCACTCTTGAACATCAAGAGTAACATTTTAGTGAGGCAATCCATTCATTTTCAAGTGTCAGTTTCTATGTTCTATGTTATTTATTCATATCTCAGATCTAGCACTTGCATTTAATTAACTCCGAACCTTCAACATAGTTAGGGTTTCTAGGAACTGGTCTACTAACTTCTTGGTGAAGGCATTTGATACTGGGATGCCCCCTCATGGATTCACAGGAGTTGGCCTAAAGTGAAAGAAGATCGCGTTGAGGTGACAATGGGAATATCTCCTGTGTGCTTACTGTTAAACACCTAGACTGGACCTTACCTAGGGTGCTACTTCAGGCAGTAACAGGGACTTTCATGGTTATGGCTTCCACTAAATCTGCAGTCTTACACACTTATTTTTCCGAGGAGAAGGCAACAAAAAGCCTTTGGTTGATGCTTTTTGCTGAGGCCATACTAGGTATGGATAAGGAGCAGGTATTATTATCACTTCACTCAATGGGAAAGCTTTCCTTTTCTCATTTCAGCTTGATTTTGATTATAATAATAATATGGCCAACTATAAGGCTTTGTTGCTAGGGTCAAATCAAGCTTGGGCAATGAGAATCAATATGTTAACAGTTGTAGGACATGTTTAGGGGTATAGCAGGTATGAAATTAGAGTTTAGTCAAGAATCTGTGTGTAAAGCACTACCCGCATGTAGTGCAATATATGATTGAGTTGTTTGATGCCTTCCCCATTATTGTTGTTTAGCACTAAGAAAATCAACAAGCAAATGCCATGGCAGGTTCAGCGGATATTTATCAGCCATGTACATCTTTCCATTTTTCTAAATATGTAAAATATCCCTGATCAACCTCCAGTGTATACTCAATCTACTGAAAAGAAAACTCTGACATTGGTTAGAAACCTCAAAATCTATAAATCTTCATCAAAAGATCTGCCAGCTATCAATGTTATCAGAAACTGTAACTTTAAAAAGCACCTCAACTTAATACCTAGAAAAAGGTGAAGACATGCATTGCTGAAAATTAGGAGTTAAACCTGACATCGCATTTGTGTTTTGCTTTTCCTCATGTATAACAATAGTGATAGAGATATTGATATTAATATTAATATTGATACTACATGTTGATATTGCCTTAGCACTAGTTTTTTACTGAACAGTAATTTGGTACATGTTGTACTGCCAAATCCAAATCTCCAAAGAACTTTGTTAAATGAAGTTAGAGGAAGGGTTCTGCCATATTTCGCAGGTGCACTAAATTTGGCAGAGGGACCCACAAGTGAGGGTAAGGCGCAAATTTACCTTTTCTCATCATTTTGACTTAGGAAAAATTTGAATTTTCCTATAGTCAAAAAGTGAAACGATCTCAGCCATCCATTGAGATTTAATCTCAGCCCTTCATGGAAAATGGTGGGCCCAAGTCGACTTCAAGGAGGGAAAAAGCCGCAGACTCAGCTCATTATGCACTAGAGACTTGGTGGAAGAGAGGCAACATGAAGAGAACACTTCAGGCTAGGCTTTATGTTAATTTTTGGTAGCATCGGATGTACTCTAGCCTTCTAACTTTGTATATAGGCTAGGACACATGTATTCCATAAAACCAAGAAATGGTTTTGGAAAATTCCACTTAGAGATGGTTTAATTAAATTAATTAATCGTTTTTTAATGTTTTCCTAAGTCTAAACTTAGGGAAACTGATTAATTAAAGGGTATTAATTAAACTAAGTGTGAATCTTCTAGATACAGTCATGGATCACCTCCAAGCTAATCTTAGCCCTTGATTATGTTTTAATCTTGGCCGTTGAAGGATCAACGGCCAAATATAAGGAGGGTGAGGGGCCTATGGAAAACACATTGTGACATTGAGCATTTGGCATTTTCGAGCTTGTGAGAGAGACACAGCTTTTTGATCAAGATCGAATCACTAGGGCTGGGTTTGCTAAGTGATTTGATTCAGTGATCAGTTTCAGAGAGGGGCAGATGCAGTAACTGGTCAGGACCGGGAGTACATTTCAGAGAGAGGCAGCAGTGACGCAGAAAGAGACAACGCAGTCACTTGGAGGGGTGGCGCAGTTCCTGAAGTTACTCGCGCAAAAGTGACGCAATGTCTCTTTGATTCAGTCCGGAGATAGCTGGAAGCTGGGGTTTCTGAGCCAAGAGGGCCAAAACCCAGTTTTAGATTAGCCCAGATCAGTTGTTGAGCAGAGGTGACGCAGTTCCAGAGCTTGCCCACGCAAGCTTACGCAGAGGCGGAGAGGGGCTTCACCAGTGCTGTTCAGATCAGCTGGGGATTTGCAGAGTGAGATATACCTCACATTTTCACATGTTGTCCAATGTCTAGATTTCTCTGAAGGGTGAGTGGAATATTGGCACCCTAGTTGTACTCAAGATTCTGCTGCTTAATAATACAAAACCCTCAGATCTGTTGCACTGGTTTTCCCGAGTTGGGTTTTTCTGGGGACTTAGTCCAAAAACAACTGTGTCAAATGTGGATGTTTTTCATTATATTTTGTTCAGTTTGTTTCAGCACTTAGATTTATTCCGCAACATTATTTGTGTACACTGCTTCAGTAATTACTTCGGTATTTCATTGTACTGAAATAATTATGAAGAATAATAGGAGAAGTAATTCAGATTTGTTGCAGTAGGAATCCAGATTTAGGATTTTTCACACTTTAAGTGAATTAGAGGCTTCAGATCAGTGCAGATACAGGGAGAGAGAAAGAGAATGTTACAGCATCAGATTTCTTCCAGCTAGGGCAGACTTCAGCCAGTTCATATTCAGTGCATATATGCGGCAGTATTCAGGCTGTACGAAGCTGTACAGGTTCGTACAGTGCACAGACTGACTGGGCCAAGAGGCTGTGAGAGGGTGTATCAGCGTGTTGAGGAATTTACAGAAACAAGGGAAGTTCTCCCTTCATTGGAAAAAAATTCTGAACAATAATTTTGCTGAAACAGCCTAACAGGAGCCACAAAGCTTGCAGGTTTTCCCCAGTTGGGGTTTTTTGGGTAAATCATTTTGTACTGTTTTTATTGCGGGTTAGAAGTTAAAATTCAGATTTTTTTCTTTGCTTGGTTAAAATTCACAAATTAGTTAGCTGAGTTTTAGAAATCTAACAGACTTTAACATTTTGATAACCATAACCAAAGCTCGATTTAACCCTCGAAACAAAGAACTCATATTCAGTCACATTCTTGGTATGATCAAACTCTAAAAAAGAAAAATTTTACAGTTGGACAATGTGATAATAGTATCTATCATTGAACCATACATAGCATGGGTCCCCCAACTGCATCAACTAAAGGCCTTAACACTTTCTCCTCTGAAAAATCCATTGGTAATATTGTCGGTTCAGCAGTGGTCAAGCCCAAATCCATCCCTATACAAATTGGCTCATTATCTAGCTCGCTCAGATCCTAAAAATTATGTAACAACTATTGTTCACACTACAATCTCACATTGTAGTGATTCCCTATTGAAATAGAAGCATATATGTCAATGTGGATATGACCACTAGTCATAGCTACTCATTTTCGAAAAAGAGGTAAACCTCATTTAGTTGGACAATGAACCACTATTGTAACATACTTCATTAGCAAAAATAGCAAAACATGAAAAATATTCAACAAAATTAAATGTGGAAAAGAAAACACAAGAGAAAATTAGATTAAACTTGCAAAATACATCCCTTGGATTAAAGATCTCCAAAAGAGTGAGCAATGTTCACGGGCCTCTTTAAGGGGACAACCTCCAATGAGTACAGCTCCAATTACAATATCAACACTTCAAAAAACATAGCATAACCTTCTAGTTTGCTGCTCTATAAATAGCTTCTTAATAGTGAAAATCCTGACAACTTGTGGTCTCATCATTAATCAATACCAACTATCTAGTGTGCCTTAATTAATTAAGAGGACCGTTCTTACATTAAGTAACTACCCCCTAATAATCTAACCATGTTTATTCAAATAAGATGGTCTCACAGATTGATTGTCTAACTATTAAGTTCCCAAAGTAGGGAGGTTAATGTAGGATCCGAACATGCCCTCCCCATTCAAAAGCAATGTTATCCTTGTTACTGCAAAATTTAGCAGCCACCACTGTCACCTTAGTGGTTGTTCCCCTGTTGTTTTATGGTTGAATATTATTCCCACAAGGATGGCTTCTCCGACAGGCCTCAGAGATTGAACTATCACAAGGAATCCTAGGCTAAATACCCTCTTAAGTACTTGCTAATTAGACACCCTAGAAATATATTCAATAAGATAGGTTCCAGATGAGAATAAGGTAGTGAGTTCAGAGAACATATGGCTAAGTCTAAAGGGCCGACATAAGTCCAAAAGATGCTCAAATAGATTCCAAACACATGCTACTATTAATTAAACAACTGCTGTTATAAACTAGGGTTTCAGATAAAGAGACTATAACATGCAAAATTTATGACAACAGAAATAAAAATAGTCTATAAATGATGTCAGACAATAAAATATTAAAGGCTATCAAATAGGTAAACAAAAGAAAGGCTAAAGCAAATTGTTCAATGGATGAAATGCACAAAACAGCACATAGAGAGGACGGAAATCCCCCATGCGTCCATCAGTCATGCTACCGGTCTCTATCCACAATTCCCACCTCATTGGCCAAATGAGAGGTACTTCCCATGAGTCCAAAACTCCATGGGTAGGATGCATGCGGGGCATAGATCAAAGAGAGGGTGAACCAGCTCAATATCACAAAGGTGGGTAAGAAGCACACCAACAAGGTTTGGCAAACCTCACCCTCTGGTTGCTTATAGCTCCAAAAAGTTACCCCCAAGCCCCCTGGAGCTCCTATAGCTCATAGTCCAACTCAGGCGGGACCCTCAAAATAGGGTTTGTCCACAATACCAAGCTTCTCACGGAAGGTTAAGAATTTGACCTTCCCCAGGGGCTTCGTAAGAATATCTGCGACCTGCTCATTAGTCCCAATGTGAAGCCTTACGGCACCTCACTGTACCATGTCCTGGACAAAGTGGTACCTAATATCAATGTGCTTGGATCGGTCGTGGAACATGGGATTCTCAGAAAGACGAATCCCACTCTGGTTATCACAAAGGACAATGATGGTATCTAGTACATGTCCAAACAACTCACTAAAGAGCTTTCTCAACCAAACAGCTTCACAACAGGCCATATTCGCTATCAAGGAGGAGGGTAGACACAGGGGTAGAAGCCAATTGTAAAGGGGCTATAGCAGGTAGTTCCAACTGAGACAAGAAAACAAACAGCCATCGATAGTGGTGTCAGGCCCACAAGGTAGTTGCTAGCGACGAAAGGGGCAACCGAGAGAAAACTAGTCGCGAGCACAAGTGAGACAAGGTGTTGGGGTCTAGCAGCCATGCACAGAGGTGACAGGTTGAGTTGCCACAAGTGCATTGATGACAAAGAAGGTCTTGGAAATGTGCGAGGGTTGAGCCCACGTGAGTATTGCATAGTCGCAACACAAAACCACCAACAATGCAAAGGTGCATCGGGGGTACATATTTCCTAGTAGCCAGGAAACACGCACGAAAGAGGCCAATCATACACTGGCAAAGTGAGTTACCAACAAGCTGCACAATGATGTGAACAGCAAGGACTACGGGGCCAAGGAGGAAAACCAAGAGCCACCAAAAATTAGTGGTATAGGTGCTGTAGCAATGCGGTGGATAGCAAAAGTCAAATTTGACAACTGGTACGAAGGACAAAGCCAGTACAACCAACAGGATTGGCGAAGGTCACCTTTCAAAGGGAGAGAGGGAGACCATACCAATCAAGGAATTGGTAGCAGAGTAGTTTTGTGGGTGTTTTAAAGGATCCAAGCACAGTTAAATGAGGGGAAACATAGTAGATCTATAAACCAACATTTTTTTTCTTATGGGTGCTAAAAGGAATTAAAACAAGGTATAAGTATCAAATCGAGATATTGCAGCAACCGGTCTCAAATTCAAGGACCGATTGGATGGAGCATCAAATTTCCTACCCTAGAAGGCTAGGGTCACCTTAGTACTAAAAGAGAATTACCTATGGGAGATTGTGGATAACGAGACTCAATTAACAACAGAAGAAGCACAATTGGTAGCCAATGAAAAGGACATTAGAGCTCAATGTGTCATCGTGGATGTCATGAAGGATCATTTGATCCCTCACTTGGAAAAAAATAAAATAGTCAGGGAGATAGTCAAAGCTCTAGTAGACCTATTCCAGAGCAACAACATGAACAAGGAGATGATCTTGAGAAACAAACTCGGACCCATCCAAATGTCAAAGTCTGATAAAATTACCAGTTACTTCATGAGGATCATCTAGACAAGGGATCAGTTTGCAGCGATTACGAAGAAAGTAGAGGACATAAAGCTCGTGAATGTGGCACTAAATGGTCTTCCCAAGCCATGGGAAACATTTTTCAAAGGAAATTGCGCCTAGGAGTTTTGGGATGATTGCATCTAGGAAGAGACTCAAGAGGAGTCAAAGGTTAGCAAGCAAGAAGATGAAGTGGAGAATTTGGCTTGGTCAATATGGCTAAAAGTGGCAAAGGAAAGGGTTCCAACGGTAACAGTGGCGAGGAAACCTCTCATCCAGGGAAGAAGGAATTGAGCAAGATCAGCTTGAAGAGTTTGCCACAAAGTTTAAGGAATTCTCATTTGTCTACGGTCTATATTCTAGCACCATCACAAGGAGTGTTTGGTACCTAGATAGTGATGGATTGAGCCATATGACAAAGCAATGTTGCAAGAATCATCCCCCCTAGTTCAGGAGGAGAATTCGCGTCTTGGATGGATCCTCAAGCGGAACCGCAGTTCTAAAAATTGGAACCACGATTCTGCCCTTTTTTCATGGTTCTTAAAAAAACAAAACCATGACAGTTCCATGCATGGTTCCATCGGCACAAACCCCGGTTCTGACACAAATACAACGAGGTTTTGTCGCGATTCGCAACAGGTTCTAGGACAGGGCCAAACAGTTCTGCCGAATAATAAATAGATTTCAAAAAAAAAAATTACTAAACTAGGGTTTGACTTGGGGTTCAAGTGAGCTAGGGAAAAGAGAGGATTAGATTAAAAGGCATTTCCCCCCTCTCCATTCCTCACCTCATTTTTGCATATTTGGAGAGCTTGGAGAAGAGAGGAGATACCTAGATTTTGAGATCAAATTTGTGAGAGGTTTGAGGAGAGCTTGGAGGAGTGAAGGAGAGGGAGCTTGGAGGATTAAAGAAGGGCTACCACCTACAAGAGCTAAAGAGGTAAGTGCAAACCCCAGTTAACTCCCTTATTTTCTTGTCATTCTTGTTTGAATTTTTTCTCCTCCCTCTCCTACTATTTCCCATTCTTTCTTCTTGTTCATTTAATTGCAGGTTGTCTATCTAGATTTAAAAATGGTGTTATTTTGGATTATCATTCCACTTTTTTTTTTCATGTTGTTGGTGGGGAGTAGGCATAAAAGGGAAGAAGATGAGAATAGTGGTCGCACTATGAGTGATCCAATGTATGATGAGGAAAAAGGGGATGAAGAGGTCACTAGAATGCAAGGCGGAACGCTGGATTGACTCCCTTGTGGAATTATGTGACAAAACTTGTGGGGGGGGAAAGGTGGTGAAAACTACAAATTTTTGTGGCCTCATGATTGTCATGGAGAAAAACCTTATAGTGGTCCATATACTCGTGTGAGGAGTCGCCATCTTTGTTGGGTAATGGACAGTGATGACAAAAAGGGTCTTGTAGTGATACTAGTTTGCCTTAATGTTTCAATGGAACAAAGGAGAAAATACATCCAAATAGAGGAGGTCGTGTTACCGCTCAACCTAGCAGGGGTCCTAGCAGGGGCTCCTAAGGGACAACTACTAGACCAAATGGCAACAACGGGAGAAGGACCCACTATCACCACTGTCAATGTCCCCTGCTCTTTACAGACTTTCACCGAGAGTCCCAGTATTAAGGAAATCACTAGAATGATGAGGTCAATAACAACAATGTAATTTCCAAAGCCCATTCAATGGAGAGGCTCAGATAATTGTTTACATGTTTTAGAAGCAAAAGAAGGGCTCTCCAAGAAAGGCTTGAGGGAAAGGAGGCCTAGACCTAGGTGAAAGGATATTCAATAGAAGAGTTATGCCTAGATCAAGGTTTCCTAGAAAGGGAGGAGGACCTCTCCTAAGGTTTTGTGATATATAGATCATACAAAGGCTGGGAGCACAAGAGAGAGCTAGGGGATCTAAGTGAGGCCTAGGGTTTGGGTGATCATCAACAATATGACTAGTTCAAGCAAGGATTAGAAGGAAGGGTCGAAGAAAGGTGAACTTCCAATAAGTTTTCAAGAACAAATGACCGTAGAAATGCCTATAACCAAGTAAGGTGAAGAATAGAAATGGTTTTGGAGCTAGGGCTTGAGATTTCTCTCAAACTAACCACGAGAATTGCGTGAAACTTTGAGGGCACTTATAGAAAAGGACAGCGAAGTAATGTATCAATTTGCACACCAAGGAGATGTCTCTAATGCAATTCATGCTAGGCCCTAGTTGGCCTTCAAGGAAGACGAGAAAAAATAAGAAAAAATTCAAAGAAAAGTAGTTTGAGGGTTGACCATCAAGGATCTAGGACCAGTGCCTCGCTATTGGGAAGATTGGAGTCAAAATGATCAAGATTTGGGAACTTCGCTCTTCAAGGAGGCATAAAGAAACAGCTTCACTAATAATGGATGCAGCGACACGACAACTTTAGACTTTTATACTTCGATTTGCAAGATTTGATGTAGTTTCAAGGTAAAACGTTCACAACCTAGCCCTAGGAAAATTTGTTCTTCTTGCCAAGATGAATAACATATGCAACGAGCCAAGATTACAAGTGTTTCATAAATTCGCATTAATTTTTAGAGCACAAGTAAAATCATGACATAGCATTCCATACATTAGACATGAAACATTATGAAATTCGCATGGAAAGAGCACTTACATGACAAAAAGAGTATATCCATCCATAAACTTGCCAAACAGAAGCTCCAAGAGTGATAGCAAAAATATTCCACACATCAAAATGCATTTAATCGTACAAATAATTCCACAAATTGCAGGTTTGAAACATTTAGGAGAATGATATATCCCAAATCCAAGTGATGATGTTTTACAAATGAGGCCTCACTTGTATTTTTATGAGCCTCTAACAATTCGAATTGGTTAAATTAGAGTAATGAGCCCCTGAAATGACTCTAATGTGCAAAATAATAAATCTATTGCCGACAAGCCAACCAAATAGCCCCAAAGACAAATGATAAGCCTCTCAAGAGGGCCGAAATGATAGAACAATAGTGTAAATGGGTCGTTGGAAGGCCTAGATGACTTCTCCATGTGCCAAATCGAAGAGGAGGGCTCTCATGAAGATGACCAATGGGTTGTCCCCTTGGTTTCCAAGAAAAACATTTGTGGTGCTCCCAAGTGGCTGTGGGGGCATAGTGAATGGTCTCTTGGGTATCCAACTGGATCAATATGTCGATACTCCATCCATGAGGGCTAGAACGATGATACAAGCCCTCCCATGTCTCCCTAGGTGAGACAAAACCCCATCTGGGCCCTAGATCATATGCCAAGTGTCTGGTGCAAGTATGTAGCCGACTGGGAAATGTGATCCAAGTGCATCATCATCTCTGCATGAGTGGGGCATGAACAAGCTAAATGTGGTGTTGAAGGTTCCCATGGTGTGGCAATCAATGCCCTGTTGTGGAGGAGGCCCATGGCTCTCAATGCTCACCCTACAAGTGCCATCATGACTCTTTGGAGGGCTTAGATCTCGTAAAGGGAGGCTAAACCCAAGGCGAAAACCCACCTGCAATCCTGTATAAGATCTGATGTGTCTCCTCATCTTCTAGTACAACAATTCATTAGTGCAATTGAGTAAATGAGCTTACAAATCAAAGAATTAAGTGGACATTTCATAGTGGCATGCCCTTCCATAATGGGCTTTAGAATGTACAGGTGTCCCCAGACTCAAGATGGTGGTTAACAAAAGATCCTATTAGGTGGTTTAAACCTCTAAGGGAGTGATAGGTCCATGGTACATCCGTCAAATGGCAGGTGTCATGTGAAATAATGGTGGAACGGAGTGGGGTAGCAGGGGAAAGCTTCTAAGCCACATGCCATGGTACAAGGGTAGCTATAATGAGGGAAGCCCACATATGGGTGTATAGATGTAGGAGGGAGTAATCGTGGTACATGAGTTACCCTAGCCTTTGTTTTTCCACCCTTCTTCTTATGCCTTTTTCATTTTTCTTTTTATAACTGCTCAGGGCTCCAGGGAATGAGAGCATGATGTGAATGATATAGTAGTGAATACCCCCTTAAGGATGGGCAGTTCAATGCCCATCAGAGGTTGGGACAATCATGGGTTCCTTAATTATGCAGGGGGCTCATATAGGATCCCTAGAAACTAGGGTGATGGCCATGATAAGTTGTAGAGCTCATGTTTGGCTTTTGCTCACATGCTAAATTTTTATGTCCCGACCATATTTTGCATTTTATGGTACATTTCTTGTTGTCAATGGCCAAATTATGCTTTTAACTTTCTTTTTAGCTACAACAACCTCTGGGGCATCGTTCCAGGCTCGACCCAAAGTGTGGACAAGGGGAGGAGGAGGTTAACTCCTTATGGACCCAATGGACAAATGTGGATTTGGATGGGAAATATGTGAAAAGGCGTTATAATGAGCTGAGGGGAGTGATGTTTGTAGTGTCGGGAAGCGGGACCACACAACCAAAATTGAGGTTTCCCATGTACTGTCACTCCTAAAGCTAGTAGCCAATAGAGGAGATCCCACGGGACTAGGATACAAGACTAACCACCAAGTTGGACAAGGTGACAAGAGTACAGACCAAGCTCATTCTTTCTGCCAAATCCCCGCACTAATCCCTATCCAGATGTGTCCATGATAAGTAAGCAAGAATACCCAATTACATAATGAAAATCCATACCTTCGAGGTTGGAAGGCCCACCTTCAAACATACGATCATAACAGATGGGCGAGGGCACACAATGGTTGGCTAAAGTGGCAAAGAATGGTGGCACATTGAGCTATTTGGTGGTTGCAAGGGGTTGTTGGCTGCCGGCTGAAGACAAATCTAGGAGAAAAATTCTCCTAGGGGTGTCATCCACTGGTGGTGGGTAACAGGTTGCACAAAAGAAAATCAAAAAACAAAAAATTCATTCTGAATCAAGTGCAACCTCTAGATTTGGTGTCTCGTCTCCTCATGGTACTTCTGCAACCTCTGAATCTAGAAGAACAATAGCAGATTTCTTGAATATTATTGGGAGGGATGATGTGGATGCAAAAGGGTTCTGATTTCTTTGTGCTTGTGATATACTATTCAATGCTCTTCACTCTCCCTACTAGCATGATTTGGTTAAGGCCATAAATGAAGCCCCAAAAGGATACAAAAGTCTCAACTATGAGAAAGCTAGAACTTTTGTTATTAGACAAAGAAAAAGCAATAGTTCAAAGACCTTTGACATGTTTTTCACATGAGTGGGCAGATTGTGGGGTATCCATTATATCAAATGGTTGGAAAAATGTTAGAAACCAACATTTGATAAAAATTCTTGGTGTTTCTCCTAGCAATGCAGTGTTTACTGCAAATCATGTCTCCTCCATCACTACATCTTCTCAAAACATTGCAGAACTCCTATTGAAAACAATCAATGATGTTGGTTTTAATAATTTGGTTCAAGTGATCACTGATAATACAACAAATTGTAAGGAAGCATAGAAATCATTGAGCATACTCATCCACACATCTTTTGGTTTGGGTGCTTGGTGCACACATTGAACCTTTTGATGCATGATATGGTGAAGCACAAAGAATGTGGATGGGTTAACCAGCTTTACAAGAAAAGGTAGGAACTCATTAAATATGTCACAGGGAATATAAGGATCAACTACTTTTATGGCACTTACTCCAAGTTGCAGTTGCTTAAACCTTCAAAAACTAGATTTGCAAGTTATTACCTCACCTTTATGTGACTAGTGAAGGTGAGACAAGCTTTAACTGCTATGGTCACATGTGATTCATGGGATGAGACGAGAATTGATAGAGATGGTGCTAATATAGTCAAGGACATTGTTCTTGACAGTTAATTTTGGCCACAGGTCAAATATGTTTTGCACTTCACAAAACAATTTATTACATGATCAAGTTTGCAGATTCAAATCGGCCAATAACTGGGGAGGTGTATCAGCAAATGGATAGCATATTGGGGTAGATTAAAGACATTGTTGAGCCTAGAGATGTCACCTTACACAATTATATTCATGTAGAGGTGGAAAAACAATGGGAAATGCTAAGCACTCCATTGCATGCCTTAGCATATGTTCTAAAACCTAAATACTATCATCCATCATGGTTTTTTAACACCAGATCCTAGTGGGGGGACCAAGAGAAAACCACACCAAGATCCAGAGGTTTTATCTGGTTATATGAAAGCATTGGATAAATTAGTCCCTGATGAGGAGGATTGTAACATGATACAGAAACAATTGAGTAACTATATCCTTGGCACTGGTGCATTTGGGACAAATCATGCAATTAGAGATCAAGGGAATTTGTCTTCTTGAGTGGTGGAACATGCATGGAGGTGCTACTCCACTTCAAAAACTTTGGCAATAAGAGTGCTATCACAAGTGGTAAACACTTCTTCTGAAGAGAGGTGTTGGAGCACCTATAGCTTCAGCCATAGTGTTAAAAGGAATGAGTTAAATGTAAATCAAGCAGAGAGCTTGGCTTATGTTCATTACAACTTGTGATTGTTGTTCCATTACTAGGAGGAGGCAAATAATAATAAAGACCTTAAGTTTTGGGACAAATATCCAGAAGAATCCAATTTGGAGGATGAGGTGTTGTAACTAGAGCAATTGGAGGATGCTTTTATCCAAGATGATGATGATGATGATCAATGTGAGACAACACCCCCATCCGGTGCCATGGTCCCCAGATTTCATTCTTCAACAGCAATAGAAAGGACCTCATCTTCAGTGGTTCCACAACTTCCACAGCCACCATCTTCTTCATTGCTACCACGTGGAGGCTCGTGTAGTGGTCGTGTTGTAAGGAGGAGAGATTAGTGGATATATTCACAGTTCACTACTTTTGTCATAGTCTAGACTCTATAGACGATAGATTAGAGTGTTAGACTTTAGTGTTGCGAATTTGAACTTTTCAGTTTTACTCGTCTTAGTTCATTGCGTAGTTGGTGGTGGCCAGGTGGCCTATTTTGTAAACATTATTATTTGAATTTTGGTCATGGCTCATGTTGACAATTGTTCACTTGCTAGATAAAAATGTTTTATGATTTTATCTTCTAAATGTCTACTTTTTATTATATGCTTAAAAGGTTGCTACTTTTTACCTTCTATTATCTATTATATGCTTAAAAGTTTATGTATGTTTGTAATTGTTAGAGTCTTGAAGGTTAATGCTCGAACAATTAATCATTGATGTACAATGGATGCCATATCTATCTTGATTTATGTACAAATATGCATGTTTTCATATCTTCTACCACTAATTTAGTATTTTGGATGGTTTTTTTAATATAAATGCAATATATATATATATATATATATATATATATATATATATATATATATATAAACGCTTCACTTTCGACGATTTTTGGAAAATGACGCTTCTGACGGTTCACTTCCAAAAAACATCCCTCCTTCATGCAACACCGTGACACAGGCACAAGAGCTATTTAGCAATCTGACAATGAGAGGCCTATATTTAAATGTGAAGCTTGGTAATGATGCCAAGTATGCAGTGAAGGGGGTTGGAATTGTTAAGTTTCGACTAGAGTTTGGAGGGATGCTCAAAGCCAAAGACATGTTATCCATACCAAGGCTGAAGAAGAATTGGATCTCAATATCAGTCATGGAGGACAACAGTGGCCATTGCGGTTAAAGAGAGCAACTTATACATCTTGACAGGAAAATATGTTAAGACATTGAGGGATACTCAAGAGAATGTGGAGACTCCCGAGAGCACATTCAGAGAGATCAACCCTCCAAAGGACATTGTGCTAGGAATGGAGGGGCAACTAATTCCAAGTGCCTCTTCAAGAAGTACCTCCCTCGCTAAGGAGTGTTGATGTTTGTAGCTCAGGTAGTTACTTTTGCACAGAAGTGTCTAGGCATGCAGAAATCGCATAATAAACCCTAAATATTAGCAATTACTTTAGTGATTAAAGTAATTTATTTTATAAGACAAAAGTGAGTTAATCTAATGAAATGCGAAGGTTTTTGCATTAGTGAATTAGTTGAATCTCAATTTAAGATTTCAAGTGAGGTGAGATCTAATATCAATTGTCAATCACTTTGGAGATTAGGGTTGTGGATTCGATCATAGCTCAAGCTTATAAAAGAAAGACTAGGCTAAGGGAGAAGACACACAAGACATCTTGAGCACAAGACACAATGAGAGTGGCAATTCAACGATTAGTGGATAAGGACTTCCATTCAAGTGTGCCGGATCCAAGGAAGGTGCAAGGAGCAGCAAGCGAGATCCACATCAACGATAACAAATTGAAGGACAAATCTAGGGTTTGATCAATTGGATCAGATCTACGTCATTGTTGTGTATGTAATTTCCTCGGAGAGCCATTATCCCAGTTAGGGAGCCCGAGTAGGTTCTAAATTTATCTGGTCAGTTTATTACTCGAGCTTCAAATTGGTACAAACCAACCCATCATTTCAAGTTATAAGTTGATTCAATATTGTGCCTTATCCAACCAGCAAGTTTGACCAGTTCCAATTCGAACTGACCGGTTTGGTACCAAATTGGTACAAACCAACCCATCAATCCAGGTTATAAGTTGATTCAGTATTGTGCCTTATCCAACCAGCAAGTTTGACCAGTTCCAATTCGAACCATGTCGATTTTGAAAACTATGGTTGTCATACCAAAGGTTTGCAATCCTATTTTCTTTTTTACATAACACCTCAATACATAAGATAATTATATTAATGTCCAACAAATGACTACAAAAGTAGGTCAATGGGACTGTTGAATACAATCATATCCAAAAAAGCAGGATTACAAAATTGTCTTCTATATACAAAACAAGAAGATAAGTAAGACCTAAGGTTTATATGCTAAAACCTAAAGAACCTACAATTCCATATGCGGGTGACAACACTAGGAGGGAGATGTATAGAGGGAAGGGATCCATCGACAAGATCATGGTCAACTAGAATGGAGGAAATCTTCTCTCCCCTTACATCCAAGGTTGAATGGAGAAAACTCAAAATAGAATGCTATCGTCAAGGAGGGTCAAGGGAAGATTTGAACCCACTACTATGTTGTTACCTGAAAGAAGTAATTCATCACTGATATCTAGGTGATTACATCTACTTGTTGGTAAGGGAACCAATCTGGCAATGTCTTTAGGGTCTCTAGAGAAGGGAAATGGTCCCTAGAGAATTTGTTAATGGAAGTAAAGAGGGTTGTTGTAATATTATGATAGTTGACTTCAATATTGTTCTTATCCGATAGGATATTTAATTCACTATTTAAGTGTTTTAAGAAAAGAGCAACTTCATTTTTGTCAAGAAGGAAGTGCCTTCAGCTACCAAAGTTTTCTTCAATGGAGCTTTTGTGCATAACAAATTTTAGAGTTAGGGCTAAAGCTCGATGGTCGAACTTAGGGTCATAATTGTTTAAAAGGTCAAAATTTAATATTTGGTTGTATATGGGCATGTCTGATATCACATAATCCATGACATTGCTCCCTAGCCCAGGGATACTGTCATCTCATTAGAATTTGGCCACTTCATTAAGACCATTGCAAATTATTAGCTCTTGAGAATTATTACACATCCATATATATGTGTAACTGTAGGAGAAAAATTTTCTCTTATGACACAACTTTCCAACCAACAACCCCTACCATGATGCACACATAGCAAGCTCCAAATGACACTTACCCACTCTCTAGTCAATACATTCATTTGTCTAACTTACTCATTTAATGAAGGTGAATAATGTAATGTGAGGTATATTAACCATTTTTGCTTACAAGTGCTTTCATTTAATGTTTAAGGCATTCTAGTATGGACCACAGGTTGAATATTATTGATCGCTTTGATCATATACTCATATCCTTATTGCACCTTGGTGGTTATCATTTTCCCCTAGTCCAGTGTGACCTTCCTTAGGGTTCTTCCACTGCCTACGAAGGCCACAAATAGGAGGCTCTAATTATGGTAGCATTCAATGTTTATTCAAACTTAGCACTTGAAATCATTCCCCTTATTATGTTATTCCATATTTTGATTGGCCATTGCCAGTCACTCATATCGATTCCCTATAGGCCCTGTCATATGAGAATGGGTTGGAAATACTTGAAATTGGTGCAGTCATAAGAAAGAAAGAAAAACAAAATCCAAATGTTAAAATGTAAAAGAATGGAACAGGATGTAAAGCAATCAAAAGCCAATTATAGCTCGAGCTCTACCCTCTCTTATATAGCCACTCATCCTTGAGAGTATCCATGCATATCACCCCTATCAAAGTAAGAGGAACTCTCTGAAAACATCCCAACCATGATGAAGCCATACACTACCCATCATTAAAGGGGGTTATATTATCTTTATTGCATAATAATCAATGAATTTTGTTAAATAAGCCAAATTAAATGAAGAAAAAGGAAAATATGGAGGCTTGGAAAAACAAAGGAGACGGAAGGTAACTCAAGCAACGAAATATTCCCTCATAGAGTCGCTTATGGATTATGGTTTTACACAACCTAGTATAAGACGATGACACCTTTCATGAAGTAAACCTCGGGCGATAACACCTATCACTTGCATCTATCATTTGAAAGGGTTAACCAAGGAATTGTTCGTCCCCTTTTACGGTTGGAAGCACCTAATAGGGTCACGTGATAAACCCTTATACTAAAATATTGTAATAAGTGTACAATCAAAAGCTAGTAAGACATTTGAAGATGATACCTATGTGAAGTAATTTGATGGCTTAAACATTAAATATGGTCCACCTTGATGCTCTTGTGGTTCTTTTACCCATGCTGTTGATCTCACTTGATTCCTTAAGTATGTGTTAAATGGCAAGGTGTAACAAAGATCCATTGAGGGTTGATGATTATGGAAAGCATTTTGAGTCATCTTTTGCACCATTTCATGGGGAGACATGACTTTTGGAGATGACGTCACCCCTTGGAAAGGATTTTGCTCATATGTGTGGGCTAATTGAGTCTTATTTTCATGTTATTTGATCATTTTGCCTATCTTTGGGGGTTGACTTGATAACGTAACTATCGTATATCATGGACAACTTGTTTTTAGGGGCTTTTAGAGGAAATTAGAGGTGAATCAACTAGGTTACTCTAATATACATAAGGAGTCAATTTGTCTCAGGGATACATGGTCACACTTGGATCATGACTTCTTTTGATTAGCAACTCTTATCTATTTTGCACCATGGAGACCTAGTTGAGCAACTTCTCTGAGGTGGATTTGTGATGTGATGTAATCTTTTTCATGGATGCTTATAGTGTATCTTAGATGTTGCATGGTAAAGTAAGTTAGTTTATTTTCTTTACCTTGGTATTTTGTTCCATGGGATGAATGTTCTTGTGTAAAGTTAGTTTACTTGGTATTTTCTTCATTGTCCCTTATTGAGCTAAAACCTTCCTCCAAGTATTTGGGGAATAGGGATGGGGTTTTTGATCATCTAGAAACTTGAGAACCTAAATCTCAAACCCTAAAGTAAGTTTATTTGCCCTAGTTTGATTGGATTTAGTATCACTCCAAGAGAACCTAAAATTGTTCTTATCATCAAATAAATGCCAAAACAATAGAGATCACATGAACACAAGATATAGGCTCCAAGCCAAGGCAAAACCCCTCCAAGGGGAAAACACAAAAAGAACTTCTCTTCTTATGGATTCAATTTCAATGAAGGCATTATATTGAGCCTTCCCAAGTTTCCAGTTGATCATAGCTTCTTCAAGAAAGTGATCTCCCTTGATCTTCAGGTTATCTTCTCACACTGTTATCTTTCAATCTCAATATGAGCACATCTTGACTTCACAATTGTGAGGTACCAGATATTGAGCTCTCCTCAACAGTCTTCATACATTCCATAGAGTTGAATTTGCCTCAACTGTCATCCTGCAACATTTTTCCACGTAGCACAACAATATGTTAATCAGATAACCGACATTATAATATTAGACCTGCCTCATCATGAAAACTTTCTCACCATCAATATCCTTATGGTCCATCTCCACTTGAATCTCCCTTCATGCATCAGAGTGCCCAAGGATCAAACTTGATTACCAAGTTACCAACTTACCATTTGCTTATGGAGATTGTACTTGATGATGATCATTAGTAAATATATCCTAGCGAGAAGGTCTTAGCATTCTATCCATTTTAGAGTAAGTTAAATTCATCTATTTAGGCATCAAATGAAAAATTCATTATGCATGTGACCAACCTTTCTTCCAGGATTATATGGACCCTACCCAAAGGTTACTTTTAAACATGCATTCCTAATCTTTCACACAATCAACAAGCTATAATGAGCCTGCAATTTTACCAACTGCATTCCTTCATCCTTCTAAGAGAATTGTTTCCATACCATATGGAATATATACTAATCTCGTCATAATGCTTCTTGCAAGAGTCTTCCAAGATGATGACTCTTACAAGATCTTGATGATCCATCTAAGCAGAATGACTTTTTCTAACATAATGTTAGACAATGTATGGATGAACTCTTATGCTCAATGGTTCCCAAGCTTTTCATTCTTAGAGGACTAGATGATTTCAAGCAATTCAAACAAGTAGATTTAGATATGCTACTATCACATGCTTCTATCTATGATGCTATACTAAAAACAGGATTCCATAATGATACATGCTTACTCATTTGATGACCTTGTTAGCATCAGTTTCTTCAAGGTCCTTACAATTGCCTCCTTCCATCATGCTTATCATTACCAAGCATAAAGACTTGCTTTGCTTATCCATCCTTCTTGTTTTGCTTAATTTGTTATGTACCTACAATATTCACCAACAAGTACGTCCAAGCAAAATACAAGTACAAGAGCAAGAAAATGACCTAGGGTTTCATGGTCTTCATAGAGGGTATTCTCCTACGATTCTTAGACACAAACCCTATATTCCTTTGATATTTCTTATAGAAACATCAGCCCTAAGTTTTTGATGTCATATCCTAGATTTCAATTCCACCCTCGCTCAAGATTACCATATACCCTAGATTATCTATTGCAAACCCTAGATAACAAAAGCTAGGGCTTCTATGAGGGAACAAATTAGTTAGGGTTAGGGTTTTTCACTAGGGTTTTCTTATCCAAGTTTCGTCTAGGGTTTATAATCAACAAAGCAAAGTTTACAAAACCTAGACTTTTAGCAAAACCCTAATGCATTATGCTAACCCTTTATTCACAATCATACATACCTTGTAGTACATACCTTTTTCTTCTAATGGAAGTTGCTACAAAATCCATTAGTTTTCCTTCTTAGGATGCCTTTCAATCTGTCTTCCATAAGGATTCATCCCTCTAATTTTGCTTCATTATTCCATGTCAGCCCTAATTATAAGCTCCAAAATAGGCCTCCTATAGTTGTGGTATTCCTTCCTTAACCTCCTTCTTCCATACACTGACACCAGGGCTAATATCTAGTCTAGATATAGGTCTTTCGAAATCCTTCTTTTCCATTTAACAAAGTTTGTCTCTTATGCAATTTATTCCAACAAACTTTGCCTCATAACATAGAGAGAGTGACTACATGTACCATGCAAAGATAGTCCCAAAAACCATCCATATTTGTCTTTCAAGTCTCGGCCTTTTTCATTAATTCGGCCCTCAAAGAATCATAAAAAGGATGCTCCATCCAGATCTTTGTGTTTCAATTGTGGATGTAACTAGGCTTATTTATTTGCTCTTCATGTAACTAGGCTTTTGTGCACTTCCTTGAGAAATTTGACCTCTGACATGTGTGCACTTTCTAACTTGGTCTAATTCCTTCTCATGTGACTACAGCTAGGCTTCTTCAACAGAGTTATTAACTCGCTATCCCTTTATTTTCTTGCCAACCTATTGTAGTCTTTTTTGGTCCTTCAAGAAGACACTTACATCACTTATTTAGGCCTATTCGGCCCTCTCTAATAACCACCATAGGAGATCGGCCTTTGGCCTTCATTCTAGGTCTATAGTGTCCCTTGACGTGTCCTAATAGACCCTCTTTTCTTTGCGTTGTATTTCCTGAGATGACTCGACCTTGCCTTTGAGGAAGATTTACCCCAAACCATGCTTATTTTTATCTTTAATCCTGTGGCTAGCCTCTGCTCCTACTCAGCCCTATAATAGAGACAAAATAAAACCAAAACAGTCTCTTGAGCTCGACTACTTTAGGTGCATAATCAGTCCCTTCTTTTAGGCTTCTAATACAAAATATTACTAGTGATCTTTCTAGTTGCCAATGCTTTTGACCTTAGCTTTGATATCATGTTGGAAAAATTGATTAGGGCAACATATTAATTCATCTTTGTTGAGAATTTGTAGGGCTCAAATTAATACAAAAATTCTCTTCTTGATAATTACTTGTGATCTTGCTTATGTATATTCTTCTTTAATCTTTCATTAAGTCAATTATCAAATTACTCAGTCAAATGTATAGAGACAGAATTATTTTCACTTGCAACTCAATTTCTTGACAAGTAGTTAGGAAGGTAAATCTCTGATTTACCTTCCTTCCTTTCTACCACTTGTAGATCACTGTCTTGACTTTGACAAACTCAGCTACACCAATTTTGTACCTTATTTCATCCATCCGCACATTGTACCTTTAGTCATTTCCGCAATTTGTACTATTATGATTCTTCCACAGTCTGTAGCCTTCAATCACTTCCGCAGTTTATACCTTCAATCTATACCTTCAGTTCCATCTGCAATTTATACCCTTCAGTTACTTCTATTTCAGGTGAATCCGCATTCCTTTTTAACCTTTGTACAACCTTAGACAAATCCGTAGAAATTTGTGTGTCTTCACCGCAGCATATGTAGGGGTATAAATAGTTGTTCCAGCTAGATATTAAGCCGACCTTTCAACCATCATGTAGGCCGACTTCAACACTGTTTGTAAGCCGACTTCATTACAGCAAATAGGCTTATCTTCAACGTTGAATATGGGCAGTCTTGAAGGCCATTCTTCTACAATGCCTTGGAGGATATTCTTCAGACTAAATACACCATTTACATGACTCTTAATTACACTTATGTTCCTAATAGACATCAAGAAGAAGTCTATAGACCTATACTAAAAATATTGCTCATGAAACCCATGAAGCAAGTAAACCAAAAATACATTTTATTATTATTGATTTCTTCTTTACATAAGTACATAATTACGTAGTCATCATGAAGACCGACCTAGCTACACTTTTCAACATAATTGTCTTTCAAGTCTCGGCCTTTTTCATTAATTCGGCCCTCAAATAATCATGAAAAGGATGCTCCATCCAAATCTTTGTGTTTCAATTGTGGATGTAACTAGGCTTATTTATTTGCTCTTCATGTAACTAGGCTTTTGTACACTTCCTTGAGAAATTAGAACTCTGACATGTGTACACTTTCTAACTTGGTCTAATTCCTTCTCATGTGACTACAGCTAGGCTTCTTCAATAGAGTTATTAACTCGCTATCCCTTTATTTTCTTGCCAGCCTATTGTAGACTTTTTTGGTCCTTCAAGAAGACACTTACATCACTTATTTCGGCCTATTTGGCCCTCTCTAATAACCACTATAGGAGATCGGCCTTTAGCCTTCATTCTAGGTCTATAATGTCCCTTGACGTGTCCTACTAGACCCTCTTTTCTTTGCGTTGTATTTCCTGAGATGACTCGACCTTGCCTTTAAGGAAGATTTACCCCAAACCATGCTTATTTTTATCTTTAAGCCTGTGGCTAGCCTCTGCTCCTACTCAGCCCTATAATAGAGACAAAATAAAACCAAAACAATCTCTTGAGTTCGACTACTTTAGGTGCATAATCAGTCCCTTCTTTTAGGCTTCTAATACAAAATATTACTAGTGATCTTTCTAGTTGCCAATGCTTTTGACCTTAGCTTTGATACCATGTTGGAAAAATTAATTAGGGCAACATATTAATTCATCTTTTCCTTACTTAACAACTATTTGTGACATTATGTTCATCTTCTTAATTATTCTTATGTTCTTATCATCAAATAAATGCCAAAACAATAGAGATCACATGAACACAAGATACAGGCTCCAAGCCAGGGCAAAACCCCTCCAAGGGGAAAACCCAGAAAGAACTTCTCTTCTTATAGATTCAACTTCAAAGGAGACTTGCAAGACCAAACCCTAGACCTGGGCTACCACCAAGAACCAAGTCAACCAGCCAATCTTCCAAGACAAGATCTCCAAGAGAATTAGGGCTCTTCTAGCCTTTTTGTCCTTCCAAGACAGCCTATAGCACATGCTGCAATTTCGGACCTAAGGTAACCCTAGACTTCTTAGGGTACTCACACGTATGAGCTACAAATGGCAAGATTTCAGACCTTTGCATTCTCTCTAGGGCTTCCTTCTCCTTCGTTAGCCTTCTTTCTATTGAAAATGTAACTAGTTTTGGTCTTCATGATTGTTGTACTCATTTCAATATGTATCCTATGTAACAAACAAGAGAAGAAAAGAAAAAATTATTATCATGAAAGCATGGGTTGTTTATGGGAATAGCGTTCATTTTTCATTTTGAAGATCAAGAGAATATTGAATATTGTATAGTTTGTGCAAACTCTCTTTCCAAGGAAATCAAGACATTTTCTTATTCTAAGGAGGAGCAATGGATGGGCCGAACGTTAGGGCTCAAGTTCTTGTCAGTGAAGTAGCAAGCATAGCTACGAAGCATCTACGTGCCACTGGTGAGCAGATCGAGCTGCGTATCGTGATTCCATGGTCCCAAGGAGAGTCAAAGGAGGGACCAGAATGGAGATGTAGATGGTGGGATTTGGAAATTATGTCGAAGCTGAGTAATGGACGAGTGAATCCAATGGCGTGGGTTTTGATAGGACTGAAGCGCTGCCTGATCGACAAGATTGAGTACAGAGAGAAGGGACGCCTCATAAATAATTCGGATCTATTGCCTTGGGCGCGAGTTGATTCCTGGAGATCTGATGCGATCTCTATAAATCGGGTTGATGGGGATCATGGTCGTTCTCTCGTTTGCAAATGCAATTTATGGAACAATGGATCTCAAGTGAATTGTCGATCGAAGTCCCAAACCTCTTTCCGACATGGCTATCACTCTCCTTATCCATGGATCCGGGACTAAGACGGCATGTCGAAGAACCAAAAACTGCAGATCTACCTTACTTTCGCCCATATCTAACAGAGAGGAGTACGAACAATAATTCTACAACAGATCTGGAAGAAGAGTCTCCTTTCAAATTTTTGCTAAACAGCTAGATGGTAGATCTCTTCTTATAAGGGTTCAAAAGGATTTCATGGTACTAGATCTGAAGCATGAGATCTATATCAAAATAGACATCTTGTTGGAGAAGCAAAGTTTGATATGTGCAGGAAGATCTCTTCAAGATGAAATGTTGCTTCCAAGCAAAGGCGTATATCGAAATTCCTCAATCTTTGTCAACCTAAGGTTGAGGGCGGAACTCCAAAGGATTAGAGGTGAATAAGGGACCAATGAATGAGGGTAAGTCATTCAAGGACGTTCTCCAAGGGAAATCTATTGCATCACCCAAAACAGATCAGCCTCTCAATATGCCCAGCCCCTATATCATTGAACAATTGAATCAAGTCCCAGCTTTGGATATAGATATCTCATAAACAAATGATCTGCGCAAAACTTTTGATTCCTAGGCAATCATATGCAAATTCAACGGTTTCTGGCCAAAACCAGTGGTTTTATTTCAGTGGATCTTAACAACATGGACAATAAACTGTGAAATTCACCTATGTTCAAGGTGTTTCTTCATAGTAAAGTTTGAATCATCGGAGATATAATAATATGTATTACGAGAGGGCCCTGGTTCTAGGGAAGTATGAGACTTTTTGTCACCCCTTGGTTCCCATATTTTGATGCCAATACAATGGTGGTATCAAGAATGTCGGTATGGGTTAAATTGTGTAACCTACCGCTTCATTTTTGTCATCATAATGTGCTAGAAGGAATCGGTAATCTCATAGGGGGATACATAAAGACAAACACACAAAGAGTCGAAGAACGAATCTACACTTTTGCCAGAATCTATGTGGAGGTGAATCTTAGCAAAGGTTTGTTGGATCGCATCCTCTTGACACATAATAAGCAGTGTTGGACCCAATTTTTAGACTTTGAAAACACGGCTTTTAGGTGCAGAATATGTCGACAAACAAGACATCTACAAAATACATGTCCTGTGGCCAAAAAAGAGCCAAGAAGGAAAATGAAACCAAGGAAAAACCCCAAGGGCTTGCAATTTCCAGAACAACAGTTTGAGGACGAAGAGGATAGGGAGGAAATTGGCCCGCCTACCAATGACGTAGCCCAAAATCCATAAGAAAGTATGGAAAATGGGGGAATAAATCATGAAGTAGCAGGTACCCCAGTTCCTACAACAGAGCCGGGAAAAATCCCTGAAAGAAAAGAGACGGGAGGTTTCAAACGATACCATGTTTCTAAAATCTCGGATTCAGATAAGGAAAATCCACGGAAAACAAAAGAGAATCAACTAGCACTTCTGACCTCGACTCCAAATCAAGGAGGATGGCAGAAGGTAGAAAAGAAGAAAGTGAGAAAAGAGTAACATGTTTTCTTTCTTTGTGGAGTAGTTTTTGTATTGTCTTGTGAACACCAGTTTTCACTGGTTTGACTGAATGCTCAGTGAGCATATACAACATGTAATTGTGTTTTCATTAATAAAATTAAGATTTTTCCTGGGGGAGAAAAGAAAGCATGGGTTTCATGCTCTTTATTGATATTCTTCTAGGTAGAAGCATGTTCTTCATGCTTCTAGGGTTTGGTAGGTCTTAGGATTTATTGTCACGAGTCAAAGGAGTCAACATCATGTTTATAAGACCCTTCTGTTGAAAAGTGTAACTAGATCGGTCTTCATGTTGACTATGTAATTATGTATTTATTCAAAGAAGATGTCAAAAATAATAAAACATATTTTTGGTGTGCTTGCTTCATGGGTTTCATGAGAAAGCTTTTATTATGTATATAGACTTCTTCTTGATGTCTATCAGGTTTATGTCATCTAGGAATAAATATAATTAGGGGTCATATAGACATGAAGGATTTAGTTTAGTATGCTCCAAAGACCTTGTAAGAAGCTCTCAAACAGCCCTCAAAGAAGATGGGAGACAAACTCTATAAAGCAGTGAAAGTTAAGCTCCTATAAAGCATAGACAGCCCTCCAACATGCTGGAATAAACACCTCATGAAGTATTATTTAAGTCGGCCTAAAGTCAACTTGATGAGTCGGCTTGAAGACCAGGAAACATACACCTATATATAATTGCTCTATGGTTCATTTGAAGACAGAAATTTTCGGACAAGTGAGTTCATAACAGTGCGGATCTGAAGGTAAATGCGAAGGTCTAAAGTCCGAAGATAAAAGCGAAGTATAAATCCGAAGCATAAATTTGAAGATAAATGCGAAGTCTGAAGGTCTAAGGTCTAAATGTTAATGCTAAGGTATGAAAGTCTAAAGGTAAATCCAAAGTATAAATCCGAAGTGTTGAAGGTAACCCCGAAGTGTTGAAGGTAAATTCGAAGTGCTGAAAGTAAATGCTAAATGCTGAAGGCAAGGTACTAAAGGTTAATGTGAAGTGTTGAAGCGCAGAACTGAAGTGTAATACTGTTAACAAAGAGACAGCATCTTATGCAGCAGAAAAGGAAATTATAGAGGTACAAGCTAAGGTGTGGACAAGTGCAGGAAAGTGTTAATTCAGGGTTGTTGATTTGAAGAAAGAGTTTATTAAAGATAAGACAGTCATCTTAAGGAAAAGAGGCAGCAAGCAAATTGTTGAAAAGAAGAATTAAAGTTGAAGGAGCAAGGTCTTCGAAGCATATCTAGGTCAAGGGTCTAAGTCTAGGTCATGGTACTTGTCATTTGAAGATCTATAAGAAGAATTCTTTGCGGGTTTTCCTCTCCAACAAGGAGAGGTTTTGCCCTGGTTCTAGGAGCCTAAATTTTGTGTCTTGAGCATTTTGATAATTGAATTGATGAAAGATTAACTAAACTAAAAGAAGAAGAAGACATAAGTATCACAAGGAAGGTCACAAGTAATTATCAAAGAAGAGAATTTGTATTAATCACCAGCCCTTCAAATTCTCAACATGGTATCAGAGCTAAGGTGTTGAACATAAGGGTTGCTTGTCAACAAAGAAGATCAAAGTTTGGGTTGGAAAGACAAATCAGTTTGCAAGGAAGACTATCCAACTACTTCATGGAAGATCTCCCACCTCATTCAAAAGATAAACTCATTCAGGAAATTAATCTTTGGCATCAAAGATTTGCACTCAAGACATTGTTTGAAGGAAATCTCAACTTCTAAAGATAGTCATTATAATCAAGGGTTCAAATACAACAACATTGAAGAAAGGAAACCCTTGACTTCATTCTCAATCATCATCAAGGAAGCTGCAAGCAAATCCACTCAAGTAAGTATTCATGACCCTATCTATCAAAATGCCTTATTGTAAAGAAAGCAACAAGTTGGTTGGGTCATCAAACTTCAGTGCATGGAAGAAGAGAACAGACTTGAATTTAATTGAAGACGAAGTAATGGACTATATCGAAGGATTTATTCTTCAACCTCCAAAAGAAGATACTTCAGCCCATGTCAAGTACATGAAGGGAGAAATTAAAGCCCAAAGGATTCTCATAGAGTCCATCAAAGACTCTCTCATTCCCTATGTATCAAAACTAAAGACTGCAAAACAAATATATGAGAAATTGGTGGAGCTATTCTCTGAGAGTACTACTGGAGAAGCAATCTCTCTGAGACAAGAACTATACAAAATGAAATTATCCAAGGAAGCAGGAATCGCTCCATACTTTATGAGGATTTCTGAAATAAGAGATCAACTGCAGGAACTAGGAGAAGTGATGTCTGACACTGAGATGACAACAGTGGTGTTGAATGCTCTACCAGAGGAATGGGGAAACTTCACTTCTAGTCTATATGGGAAGAAAGAAGCCACTCCATTCCATGATTTATGGTCTCTATGTAAAATAGAGGAAACAAGACTAAAGGCCAAAGCTGATACAGGACCAAGTGAAGAGAATCATGCCTTTGCAGCCTCATACAGGAAGAAAGGAAGATTCGGAAAATTTGGCCCCCAGAATAAAAGAAGAAATATGGACAACGTGCGATGCTTTGGGTGTGATGAGCTTGGACATTATAAAAGAGATTGTCCTAAATCTGGAAAGGACAAAAGGAAAAAAGAAGAAACCCATGCCACTTATGAAAGAGAAGAACCTGACGCTAAAAGATCTAAGAAGGAGGAAGCAAGAGATCTCTATTATGATTAAGATCATCTTCCACTGTAAGTGATCTCTGATTAGTTGTAAAATTGTATGATAGCAATGTACATTAAGAAGCATCTTGATAGAAGCATGGAAGGAGTTCTTGGTGAAACAGCTTCTGGAAAACCTCTCTACTAAAAGTAAAGCAGTCATCAGATCAAGGGTCATCATGGAGATAGAATTTTGGGATGTGATGACATATTGTTGAAGCAGGTCAAAGGAATGAAGCTCTTCATTCAAGAGGAACCGCTACAGGATGACTCAAGGAAAAATAGGTATGAGGTATGCAGACATATATGCTGATATTGGATGCTGTGAAGTCATGTCATATGGTTGCAAGTAATATACCTCCGTATTTAGGAGTATGATCTATGAAGAAGGATCTCTCAGTGCACTAACAGATGAAATCAACATAATATGACCTCATAGAATATGAGGTGGTTGTACATAAACAAGAAACTGGAAAATTTGTAATATCCTGGGAATGAAGAATGTGCAGAGAGCAAGAGATCATGAAGTACAACCATGTCAAGAGGCAGTTATCATCCGAAGGCCAAGAAGATGTGACTAGGAGATCTTCTGGGAAGATATCTAGACTCTAATGGAAGTCTGGTAAAGTAGAAGACCCTTGGCAAAACATATCATTAGGAGACATGTCAATCTGTATGAAGGATGTCGATGCCTATAGGAAGATGTCATGGTGAAAGATCATCACTAAGGTAACTTTTGTTCTTAAAGTTCATATGAATATGTTTATTTGGATAAATTTGTGCAGGGCTGCCAATCATAAGAAAGGATATATGATCCTTGGAGATGATTTGAAGGAAAGCAGCATGGCATAATAGTGGACCAGATGAGGAAGTCCGATGAATCACTCTTTGATAGCTGACATGACTCATGATGGAAGTGATGGATGATCTATGCCCTATGAAGCTAAAAGTTGAAGATTCCTCAATATCGAAATCCATGACATCGAGGACAGGAATTATTCATGAGCAACTGGGTGTCTCACCATTGCTGCTGGAGGTCCCTGGTTTAAAGGGAGCCTGCTGATAAGTTTCTTACTTGGAAGAAACTTGGTAATTCCTAAGAATAAGATTAGGTACATTCCTTGTATAGGAATGAGTACATTCCCTTGTGGAATAGGTCCTCCCTGGTTGAGAGGGAGAGATAGACACATCATTCTGGTCCTCACTTGGGAAGACAGAATGGAGGGTTGGGTAATCATCTGACATTCGATACTCTTTGAGAATGTGTTAGGGCATTCAAGATAAGAGTAGTCGGGGACCGATATTCTTTGAGGGCTAGCTACCCAAGAGAAGAATAGTCCAAGAAGGTCATACTTTGGGAACACCCGGGTGGAGTATGTACCTTGGAGAGACAATGACGAAGGTGCCTATAAGTCATGTGTCTCGCCAAAATTGTAGTCCATTGTCTCGTTGAGAGATGGGGCTGTTAGTCAAGGCCTTGCACTAGGACAACGTTGGTTGATATGATGCTATACAGATGCGATTACCAATCTGATTCTTCTTATGAGATTCTTTAGTTTGAAAGTAACCATGTACCTGTATGAATACCTCCATAGTTAAGAGGGAGTGTTGAAAAGTGTAACTAGGTCCGTCTTCATGTTGACTATGTAATTATGTATTTATTCAAAGAAGATGTCAAAGATAATAAAATGTATTGTTGGTGTACTTGCTTCATGGGTTTCATGAGCAAGCTTTCATTATGTAGATAGACTTCTTCTTGATGTCTATTAGGTTTATGTCATCTAGGAATAAATATAATTAGGGGTCATATAGACATGAAGGATTTAGTTTAGTATGCTCCAAAGACCTTGTAAAGAAAGCTATCAAACAACCCTCAAAGAAGATGGGAGACAAGCTCTAAAAGGCATTGAATGTTAAGATCCTATACAGTGTAGACAACCCTCCAACATGTTGGAATAAACACCTCATGGAGTGTTATTTAAGTCGGCCTAAAGTCATCTTGATGAGTTGGCTTGAAGACTAGGAAAAATGCCCCTATATATAATTGCTCTATGGTTCATTTGAAGAGCTGAGAGAAATTTTCGAACGAGTTCACATAACAATGCGGGTACGAAGGTAAATACGATAGTCTAAAGTACGAAGATAAAAGCAAAGTATAAATCCGAAGTATAACTTTGAAGATAAATGCAAAGTCTAAAGGTCCACAAGGTCACTGAGATGTTAATGTGAAGGTCGAAAGTCTAAAGGTAAATCCACGGGAAGTATAAATCCTAAGTGTTGAAGGTAACTTAAAGTCTTGAAGGTAAGTGGAAGTCTGTTAAGTAAATGCTAATGCTAAGGTGAGGTACTAAGGTTAATGTGAAGTGTTGAAGTACGAGCTGAAGTGTAATATTGTTAACAAAGAAGCGGCATCTTATGCGGTATAAGGGAAAATATAGAGGTACAAGCTAAGGTGTGGACAAGTGCAGGAAAGTGTTAATTCAGGGTTGTTGATTTGAAGAAAGAGTTTATTAAAGATAAGACAGTCATCTTAAGGAAAAGAGGTAGCAAGCAAATTGTTGAAAAGAAGAATTAAAGTTGAAGGAGCAAGGTCTTGGAAGTATATCTAGGTCAAGGGTTTAAGTCTGGGTCATGGTACTTGTCATTTGAAGATCTATAAGAAGAATTCTTTGCGGGTTTTCCTCTCCAACAAGGAGAGGTTTTGCCCTGGCTCTAGGAGCCTAAATTTTGTGTCTTGGGCATTTTGATAATTGACTTGATGAAAGATTAACTAAACTAAAAGAAGAAGAAGACATAAGTATCACAAGTAAGGTCACAAGTAATTATCAAAGAAGAGAATTTGTATTAATCACGAGCCCTTCAAATTCTCAACACCTTCAGGGCAGAATGTAATTGTAAAAAGAATTATTTTGAGTCTAGAAAGTCTGGAAAAATCCAAAAGTACAAGTCAGCCCTAACAGTTACAAGTCGACCAAAGGGAGGGAATTCGACCCCTTGAGAAGGTTATATATAGAAGTAGTTCAACTTCATTTGAGACTCACTCATCCACAAGTTCGATCTATCAAGAAAGAAGTTTGATCTGAAGTTGGGTGAAGCAAAAAAGAATAGTGAAGGTCTAGGAGAAGAAAGAAGGACAAAATATCTTATTTTTGGGCTCTATTTCTCTCACACGTGCGAAGTTCTAGGGTTTTGGGTGTTGCAAGAGGAGGCTGAAGTTACATGTTCAAGTTGCAAGAGGACAAAGTGCAGTATCTGGTAGCTGGAAGGAAGGATACCATACCTTGACCTTGTTGACCTTAGGAAGAGTTGTCTTGCTCTAGGAAGGTCTCAGAAGTAGGCAGAATTAGGGTTTCCATAGAAGCTGCAAGGCCGAAATTGCAAGGTCGAAGTTGTAATACGAATTGCAATATTGAAGTTGGCAAGTTGGACTTGCAGTGTTGAAGGTGGTTGGTACAGAATCATGGAAAGACTTGTTGGAGGGCTGACTTGGTACTTGGAGAAGGACTTGGTCTAGAGTTTGGGTCTTTGAGTCTCATTTTGAAGCAGATTATATAAGAAGAGAAGAGTTTACCGGGTTTTCCCCTTGGAGGAGTTTTGCCCTGGCTGAGAGCCTAATATTTGTGTCCTCTATTGCTATTGTTTTCGTTCTTGATATTTGTTTGATGAAAAGATCTAACTAAAGAACAGAAGAAGATTACTAACTTCACAAGCAAATATTAAGGTTAAGGAAAATAAGATTCAATAAGCTGCCATTTAGCAATTTTCTAACACTTTCTTGCCTTCTAAGGCTCTCATGTTCCTTCTCCATTGCAGATCGAACCCAAGACAGATACTTGATTGATGTATGTCTCAATGGAGGTCGAAGTCCATCTTTATATAGCCTTCCAAGTGGCTCTTTAAGACCACTCTAGATCGACTTATTCTTGCGAGCCCTCTAGACACTTCCAAATACTAAATAAATTTCCTTTTTCTTGATACAAGTGCCGACAAGGGTCTTTTACAAAGTGACAATGACTCTTGACTCATAACAAACCCTAGGAGCATTCAATGGATGCTTGACCTAATGACAAAATGACTTGAGCATAAAACCCATGCTCCAAAATAATTTTCTTTTATCATTTTCTTTTTCCAAATAATATTTACATCATTACATGAGTCAAATGGCAATTATGAAGATCGAAACTAGTTACATTCTTCAACACTCAAAACTTAATCTCAGAAATTTGTGTTGACTATCTGTAATACGGTTCCCTGCAATCTTTGCGACTCAACCCTCTGTGATTGTATTCGACCTGTAGTATTGCTATAGACCTTCACCTGTAAAGAAACAAAGCTCGAATTTTCTTCTTGTGACTTTGTTCAAATCTATAACTCACATTTCATTTAGACTTGAACTAAACTTTGGATTACTATAGCTTTTAATTTTTAGGACTGTTGTTGCTTGGTCTTAGATTATATATTGAACCAATGTAACTTGGACTAAGACTATATTCTATAATTGTGACTCAAAAAGTGGACAGAGGCTCGAATAATTATTCACTTGTTTTGGAACAAAGTCTTGAATATTTCTACAACAACATATGAAGCATTTTTGGAGCAACTGATGGGAGCAGTATTGAAGTTAATTAAATGATATCTTGGAGCAATCATTAAAGACCTTTGAAGCAGTCTTTGGACCAGAACTTGGAGACGTTTTTTCAACATACCTTGAAGACTTTGTTGAGCATATTTTGGAGAGCCTATTGGAGCAGTCATTAAAGACCTTTTGTAGAATCCTTGACCATTTGGAGCAGACTTTGGAAAGCAATCTTGAAGCAAATTTGTAGTAGCCAAAATTCATCATTTTGAGGAGTCCTTTGAAGATCCTTTGGAGCTATGATGTAGCAACACTTGAAGTAGCTCTTAAAGGGTAGTTTGGAGAAAATTAGAAGGCATTTTAACTTGACGCAGTGTTTGTAGCAAACCTGAGGCAGCTTTGAAGGCAAATTTGGAAGACATCTTGGAGCAATTTTGAAGGAAATCTTGGCGTACCCTTTTGGAGGAATCTTGAAGGCATCTGTAGAAGTAGTTTTGGAGACCCCTTGTTGCAGACATCAAGTTGATCTGGAGAATTCATTGAAGTTGATCTTGAAGACCCCTTGGAGGCATCCTTGAAGTATTGATGGAGAAATCTTTCAAGTTTTATTGAAGAAATTTTTGGAAGACTTGAAGGAACAATGAAAATACTTTGAAGAATTGAAGTAAATCGAGATTATTGGAGTCCTCATACAAGGTTTGAACCTTGTAAGGAACCAGTTTGGGGCTTGGATTGATTTTTAAGGATTGAAGTCCTAATAAGAGGTTAGAGCCTCGTTGAGATCAAGATTGGAGCCTTGAAGGAGTTAAAACTTTATTGTGCAGGTTCGAGCATGATTGTTTGTAAGAGGATTGGAGACCTCATCATGTTCATTAATAAAATTATTTCTTTCGTTGTACATCTTGTGTTTTGTTTTAACTAGAGATCTTAACTGGCATAATTTAATAATTGTAAAGAAATATTGATTCACCCACCCTCTCAGTATTTCAAACATGATGTATGCCCTGGGGCTAGGCATTGTATAAAAGTACATTAGAGAAGCAAATTTTGAAGTTTTTCATGCATTTTTCAGCCATTTTCTAGGGCCAATGTCATGGTTTTATTTGTTGTTTTGTGCCTTGCTAATTGTCAAAATTTGATGTAATTTTGTCCTTAATTTACTCTTATTTAGCATCTATTTCACATAACTTATTCACAATTTCCAAGGCTAAATTTGATGTTTTTATAAACTATTGTTTTACAGCAATTTGTTTATTTAAACACTAGTTTATAGTAGCATTGAGTATTTCCTTGGTTTGGTGTGTTTAGGAAACCTATTTGAGACTCTTTAAGCCAACCATAGCCTTTATATTGACCCATAGCTCGCTTGAACCCAACTTTGGAATTTATTTCTTCATCCACATCAACCCTAATTTGTTATACCTTCATCCAAAAGATTTACATTGAAGGATCCTTAGGGGGTACTTAGCTTAAGACCCTTGGGTTTGAGCCATAAACCCTATCTAGGAAGCTCCCCTTGTGTTGGATTGTGTCTTTCACTAAAGAGAGGAGAGTAGCTCCTAAGGTGACAATGATGATGTTTTTCCACGATACTAGAGTCTAGGTTAGAATCTTACAATCACTGACACTACCAATCCAAGTATCCTGACAAACAAGTTTGCACAACGGAAAAATATACAACAGTAAAACTACTAGTTCACAAAATATAGACAACTTTTTAAAATTTTCAATAACCAAACTTTAATATATTAAGAAACTAATAATACAACAGTCTAGGGCTCTCGTACCAGGGATAATAGCCCTCATACATCCACTAATACAAGAATACAAGAACAAGATACTCTGGCGATCTAGCTGATGTAGTAGATGTTCACAGCTCCTCTTGTTGTACCCTAAAGGCAACTGTTAGTCCTTATGCTCCCAATCTATAGCTCCTAACTCTATCAATGTACTAACTTCTTTAGGTCACTGAACACAACTCCAATCTGCTCTAAGTTGATCGTTAGTCCTTCAACGCATCAACACATAGAAACTCTTGTTCAGTTGTTCACAACTCCGTTTGTGAACAACTCTCAACTGCCCATTGCTGCTCCTCAACTCCTTTGGGACTTCTTCCCTCTAATGCCTTCCTACGCTGCTCCAATGAAGACAGACTTCGAGCCAAAGGGTTGCCACATATCACTGCAATATGTCCTTCTCCAACAATGAACTTGGGTTGATGTAATCTGCTCCCTTGACCTCCTTCCTTTGTCCTTCAAGAATCAATCCTAAGCTTACCCAAATCTACCTCTCCTAGCATTCTAAGAGTCCTTCCCTATTCTGCACTTAGGGCTCCCTTGAGCACCTCCTTGCTGCCCTCCAACAACCTTGAGACACCCAATACCAATCTGTCCAATCTAAACTACTCATCCATTAGCATCAAAACAACTTAAATACATCAACACAACAAACTTTTGCCTCTTCCTGGGCTGGTACATACTATAAACTGTTATAACTTTTACTCACTGGTTTGGGCTTCTAACAACCCTTCTTAGCCCTCTCCAAGTGCTTCCAAAATGCACCTACGGGGTAGGTTGCATTGTCCCCAAGATCTCCAAATTAGTCTTCTTTTCAATCAAATTTGAGAGGGCCTCTTTGTACCCAGTGAAATGCCTTGAGGCACCACTATCAATCAACCAATTATCCAAAGTTTCTGGAGGAGAGGCAGTAGTGAGGGCAGAAATAAGATAGAATTCATTTTGCTTATCTACAACATTAGTTTCCTCATACCTGCAGTTTCTCGACCTTTTGGGAGGTCAACCATTTCCATATCGTGTAGTGGGAGCATTTCTTTTTCCTTTGTTGTTGAACTTGTTATTCTTTTGATTGTCGTTGCCCTTGAAATTGTTGTGGTTGTTGTTGTTATCATCATCCCGTGGTGTATCCTTCTTATGAGGACACTCTCTAGCATAGTGGCCAAACCTATTACAATTGAAGCATCTTCCTTTCTTCCTTCTTTGAATCCCTGTCTTCCTTGACCTTGATTCTTTGGACCAACATTGTTCTTTTTCTTAGCATGAGTTGAGAATGCAATGGGATCATTCCCATTTGAGGGCTTGTCTCTCTCCATCGTCCTTGTCTCTTCTTGAGTGCATCTAGTCAACAATTCATCAAAACCTGGAATACTATCATTGTTGAGGTCCGAGGATAGTGGTAGTGAACACATCCCATGCTCGGATGAGGCCACCAAGAGCAATAAGAGTGAGTTCCCAATCAGCAACAACTTCTCCAATGGATAGAAGATCATTTTTAATTTCTGTAATCATCATGAAGTAGGATTGGATGGATTCCCCTCTATCCATCTTCATGTCCTTCAGCTTGTTTTTGAGAAAGAGAATTTGGTTTGCATTGTTGGCTTTGAACATACCAACCAACTTGTCATATATCTCCTTAGATGTGCCCAGCTCGAAAATGTAAGCAACCAAATGTTTTTGAATGGAATCCCTGATGATCTTCTTAGCTTTGACCTCACCTTTCTTGAACTTTGTATTAGTAGCAGCTGGAGCATTTGAAGGAGGCTCCACATTTTTTCCCTACACATAGTCCATGACATCATTCTCTTCCAAAGTCAAGTGTAGAGACATCTTCCATGCATGATAATCAGATTTATCATTGAGCTTATCCTCAGATTTGAAGTAAGATGAGGAAGTCATTGAATCTTTGCACTTGTCCAACAAATCTTAGTGATTGCTTTTCTCACTCTTGCTTGGGCTTTGTATTCACCTAGGCTCTGACACCATGTTAATTTTCGATAACAATGGTATGTTCTATGCTTAGCACAATTTACTTCAATGTTCCTTAGTAGCCCAATATCAATTTCCAATTTAGCAACCAAATTAACTTACAGATAGAACATAAACAAAATGCAGAAGACAAGCCAAGACAAGAGGGCACAATATTTAGCGGATGCCAAAGAAATACACCAATGTGGGGAAAACCCTTTGATCAATTCTTCATATTATTGTTCAATAGTTCAGCAGTGCACCATCAATGGTGGAAATGTCATCACAAAAACAACTTGCTTTGATAGTTGGAAGACTACAACCAACTAATGTGAATACATATAAGAGGAATAGCAAGATGGAACTCATCATTCACTGCATCCTCCCTGGTGCATTCATTTTGATTGATCTTTTTCTTTTCCTTTTTTTTCACTCCCTCGGGTGACTGACTGAGCACGACAGGACACGATAAGAGCGTTAGTGTTACATTCACTCCATGCTCACTACAAAAAATAATTGCTCAAGGAAAAAATGTTTAAGGAATCTGTGAGTAGTGGCAGGCGTAGAGGTAGGTGGAGCGTCCAGAGGACAGAGTCACCAGCAGAAGAGATGACATTCAATGCAAAGTACGAGCAGCGTTATATGAACTTTGAAGTGTTAACTAGGCAGGCTTTTTTTGCTATTTCGAGACTGCAGATAGCGCAGAGACCAGGCAAGGAAGTAGCTGACAAAGGGACAGTTCTGCACAAAGGTAGAGAAATGCCCAAAATCATTGCACCAATAAACTAGTGATTTAAATTTGAGCAGGGCAGGAGGGAACCTGCTCTGATACCATGTTAAACACAGCGATGGCGAAGACGGGATGTGAAAGATAAAACATGAATTTCCTTTCTATTAACAGAAGTACATTTATAATACACTCTTGTGACTCTTGGATTCATCTTCCAAGGTCTCTTGGACTCCCTTTGACCGTTCAGCTCCCACACCTTAACCCTTGGCGGATTAGGTGTCCAAGAGGCTAGGTCTACCCTTGAGAGAATTCAATAGTTACAGTGAATTGCTCATATTGGAACTCATATTGAAAAACAAAAGAAATAAATAAGTGAAAAGAACTTGTCCACCTGATTTATCGGAGGGTTTTGACCCGTTTTTCAGATCAAGCAGAGTTCTTACTTCTCAAAGATTGCTTAGCGTACATACTACAAAATTCTAGGGTTCACAGCAAGCCTGTTCATTGACCTAGGGTTTCAATCCCATGTCCAAGGATTCATTCAATAATGCATTCAATCCATTTAATCAGAGAAACTGCAAAGATACACAGCAGAGATTAGAGACCACAAAGGTATTGTCTTTGACTGCAGAGATTAAATATTTTAATGCTGCAGATAAAATGTCTTCCAGATCAAACCGCAGAGATTAGAGAAACCACAAAGAAATCAAAACCGCACAGAATTCAACTGTAGAGATTAGACACACGAGAGAGATTAAATTAATCATAAACATGTGCCCCAGCGATATGCTGCAGAGTGTTTTTTTTTTCCACGGAAAACCTCATAGATGAACACAAAGGATGCTTCCCACATTCATGGATGGCATCCATTGTAGACCTGTCAGGATAGAGTAGTGCACCTCACCTAAGGGATTCAAACCAGGGATCTGTCAACACAGAGCCAGGCAAATGCTCAACAACATTGGTGACCGCCAGTTGAGCTAAACCAATGAGCTTGATAATACAGAAGATGTCATATAACCTGCCGGATGATTACTCTCTTCATCCAGACTGTTTTACATAATACTTCCAAAGTGACATCGTGTAATCAAAAATCAATTATATAAAATTAACTATACTGATAAGTGCATGATCATAATGATTTTTTCGATAACTGCCCAATTTATGTTATCTGAAACTTTATAGTTTGAACATATTGCTTTTAAATAAAAGGTGGCTTAAATGTAAAGAATAAACAAAGTTACAATCACATAGAAGTACAAGAATACAAACAGTTAGATATACTTCAACGAGATATGTATTGGCTATCCAGTATTATGCAAATAAGCCCTAAAGGATGTATAAAGTGGTAAAACCCCCAGCCGGAGCTCTTTCAACATGTGTTAAAGAAAAGCAATGACATGATGAACTTACCTCTGGATTCAAGTCGTTAACTTTTTCAATAGCATCCTGCACATTCCCAGACTGGACGGCTCTTCTCACGGCCATTCGATCAGTTATTGTTGCAAGATCTATTTCTGCTGTTTACAGCTGAGTAACACCAGACTAAAGAAGAATATAATACCGAGAAGACACCAGTACGATACAGCTCAAGATAGTATTTGTGAATTTCTTTTTCTCAAATTTCAATTTTGCAAATATGACGTAAAAGAAAACAGACAATCGAAATAAACTTCAAACTGGTCAGGTTGTCACAACTGAAATGAAATACCTGCTAAATTCTTCTCTACACTAGAGACCAGAATGAAAACAAATAAAACAATGGCCAGTAATGGATACGTTCAGTTCCAGACTCTATATGGAACCTCTCAGCTGCTTCAACATAGCCCTCAGTAACTAGAAAGTTCATCACTAATTTGTTCATGTCTTCTTTTCTAATCTTCACATCATTAAGCTTCTTCTCCCACTCTTCCTTGGTTATGACCTTTTTGGAAGTAGACTGCATCCAAAAGTTGTCAGATATCTAGCTAAGTATTTGGACCAATGCAACAAAAAGAAAGGAAAGAATAAATAGCAATTAAAACTAAGAAAATATATTTTCCATTACAGAAATAACACAGAGCATTACAGAATGCAAAGGAACAAGAAAATAAATGTTTCAGAAACAAGGAAAAATTAATAAACGAGTTTTATAAGCATAAACACGTCTAAACCATTAGAGTTTGGCCATTTCCAATAAAATATAGAAAACTGAAACAAATACCAGCATAGATCTATCTTAACACCATATCCATTAAGAACCAAGACAAATCAAAAAGAATCAGAGGCACAAATTTAATGTCTAATTTATCAGGGGTTAAGATCAATCTATACTCATTTATTTTATTATTCTAAATCTTTTTATAATTATTATGGTCGGTATTTTTCATTTTCACATGTTTTTTTTATATTATTGTCCACTTTATTTTTCATTTTTATATTATGGTTAAATTTTCATTCATTTTAATTTATTGGCATTACATTAAGTGAGCCTTAGTGCAATCAACTTGAACATATGCACTTTAAATTAATATCTGCTTAAATATGTTATGTTGCAATCTGCTCATAAATGTTTACCATCATAGTTTGTTTTAAACCACAATCTCTTAAACTGTCAAAGGCTAAATATGCCGGATTACCATGCATAAATAGGCCGGCAACACAAATCGAAGCATTTAACACCCTACAAAGAAAGCTTATGGCATTTTATTTGAGAAAAAATTCAATCACATGGCTGCCACAAACTGTAATAAAGAGGCTCAAAAGTCCACGCCATTATGAAACTCTACCTGTACGGTCATCTCCTTTATAACGATAAAATTGCATACCTAGCATTTATACATGTGCGTGGCATTTCAAAATGTATCCTAGGCATTAAAAGTTTTCAGACCATGTTCCAAGCATGAGAAATCTGGGCCTCTATTGCCCTCGGTAGGTTAAGAACTGCACTTATAGCAAAGTCATAGACAAGAATGATAGCATGCTTGAAGAAACATGTGCGTCATTTCCAAGATGGGACCAAAAATATCATTGTTTGAAAAAAAGTTCCAAAACAAGCATAGAGAAGAATAACATATTTATGGAAAGTGCAAAATCCAAATTCAACGCATGATACTTGACACAAAAACCATAATTTATACAAAAATCTTAAGGTAAGAACTCGTGATCAAAAGACGAAAATCCTGTTTCTTGACCCCATAAAAATATGAAAGGGAAAAGGAGAAAAAATAACCGCATTTAATGTGATGTTAATTTCACATGAGACATGAAAACAATTCACAAACACAAAAATCCAAAACATTTGAACATATACCAGTCAGGTGTTGGTTCACTAATGTGGTCAATGGAGCGTCAATCCATCCATCAAGGTTTATGTTCACTTATTGCATAGGTTTTAGAGTGCAAGTCCTACATGATTTTGGCAGAATATTTATCCTTCAAACATGGTACCTAAATCAAAGAAAATCCACTTGAAAAAATAACTAAAATAAATTTCATTTTAAACTACATTTTTTAAGCAAATAAGGTCAGTTTAAGGCATCATACCATGGCATACAACACTTATGCCTGGGAACTTTGCTACACCACATTTTTACAGGAACAACATAAAACATTAAAGGACATATCTTTGGACATCTAGCAAAAATTGGTCAACATCAACATTTCCAGGGTCAAAAAAATTCAATAGGTTGAGGAGCGAGGTGGTCCGAAAAACTTTGGGATTTCAAAACCCATTCGAAAAGTTTAGAAATATCAAGGATATGAAATTATGCTTAAATTAAATATATTATTTAGAAATTTAAACACATCATTCAGAAATTTAAATAATCACATAACGCAGAGAGAAAATATCAATGAAAAGAACCATTAGTTCTCCACTTATAGAGTATAGGTTCTGAAGGGGACAACTTCAGGAAACTAGGGGATGTCTTATAATAAAAGATGGAATAAGGATGAAAATAATAATCCTGCGTTTTTAGCTTGTTGAGGATGAAAATAATGCTATGTTTTTAGTTTGTTGAGAGAAGAAATATGGTGTGGAGAGCCGTGGGGTTCTAAAGTAGTGTAGCTTTCTTTATCGAAAACAAAGTGCAAAGTTTTTTCCTGCAAAATTTTTAGGAAAGGTTCAGTCTGTAAATTATTGTGGTGAGAAGGAATAGCAGCAACCTGGGTATCCATAAGCCTCTGAAAGATGGTGAACCTCATTTCCTATAGTCCAGTCAAACCATAAAACTTCCGCACATTATAATGCTACATGAACAATAGCATCATTGGGGTTGTATAGTGCGCTGTATAGTGCAATATACTTCCTAGCACCATAAAACTCGCATGCACTATAACACTACATGAGCAATAGCATCGTTGGGGTTGTATAGTGCGCTGTACAGTGCAGAACGCTCCCGTCAGCGCCTTTTAATATGGGACATTACAAAGAAGTAGCTACGCCTCAAAACTCTTGGAAGCCATCCTTCAGCTAAGATGCCTCGACTGAAGTATCTAATTGGCCGAATTCACCCAGGACATGAACACCTAAGCCCCAAACAGATGCAATGGCACATGTAATGGTGAACATATTTTTGGTGAATTTGAACATTGGTGGGAAATAACAACACCTCAACTTTATGAACAAGCTCACACGGTTCATGATCTTTCGGTATGATCTTTATAATCTATGTATTTATACATACGACATGGGGTCTAGCAAAATTGGGATGTCATGTCTACTCGGGGAATTGAACACGGGATCTCAAATACAGTAGGAAATTCAGCTTCAGAGCTTCAGCTTACAGGTGGATCCGGAACCCTAAAGAAAACTTCAGAAGCAAAACAACGGTGGTAACGATTCATTCAAATGCGCTATTATAAGCATTAGGTTTCAAGTAGTTAAGTGTGGAAACATAATTCGAGATCGCATGCATTTACCATATCAGCAACCTCAGAAGTGATTATATCAATCAAAACCCCGGCAAACCCCAACCTCAAAGAATTTAATTAAAGAAAGTTTTAGGTAGAATTTTTTTCTCATGCCTTGCAGACATTAGCAGACATCCCTTCAAAATTGGAGACCCCCAATCCGATACTGAGCATCGTGCTTCCATACATGCGCGTTGACAATGATGGAATAGAAGGCTGCATTTTGAAAAATAATAACCATCTCAAAAATAGCCCCAAATATAGAGGACGAAAGAAAACCGATAAAAATTGAACACTAAAGAAAACCAATAAAAAATGAACTAGGAATATAATATGACAAATTTACCTCCAGGAATATAATATGACAAATTTACCTCCACTTTACCCATGGACAAATCGAACCCTGTTTGATTTCGTCCTTCCAAGGATCCGCCACTCTGCCGTTAAAACGAAAAGAGTACCAACAAAATTGACTTTGTGGGAGTTGTTAGTATTGAAATAGCCAATTATAAGTGCTTTAAGTCCTTTGGGGAAGACTTCAACTTGATATTTTGAGTAGGGAAATATGTGGGATTTTTAAAAAGTTAATTATATATATTTTTTAAATTGAGAGTTAAATGAAAGTATTTAAGTAATTTAGTCTAGATTTATTTTAAATTTGGATTTAGCAAAGATTAAGAGGGATCAGTTAAGATGGATCTGCATTCTATAATGGAACTCTTTAATCATTTAAATAGGTTTCATTAATGCAATATCATGGACTTGTAAACGAAGTAATTTAATAGTATAATTTAAGTTTATAATATTATAGTTAAAATTATAAGTATTAATTTATTTGTATTTATTTTATTTTAATTGTGGAGAGATTTGCACCTTTGGTTTTGTTTTTTTGTTTTTAACCAAGTCAAAATATTTATATTAGCATTACATTGCTACTAGATCGGGCTATAAAGCACCTCTCAGCGGAATAAAATGCAGAATTTTGGTTGGGTTTTAATTTAAAATAGATCATTTTTTACATGAAAAGTAAACTTTGTCATGAACTTCTAATTTGCTTATATTATCTTTTTTGTGACTTGAATTCGCCCAAGTTGTTTTAGAATTTATAATCGTGGGACACTACCTTGCTTTCACTGTAACGGTTTGGCCAACCTACCCTATTACAATCAAACTATTAGTATTCACTTGACATATGGTCATAACTTCACCTTAAGTTGCAAGTTAGATCCCAACCAAGTCTAACACACTTAGTTCATCCAACAAGCAACACCATATATGCATACATGCAACATGTATCCAATCTCACAACTTAGTCAAAATAATACTATGCAAGGAACAACAACATCTAATACATGATAAAACATCCATAATACAACACAAGTATGAATGGGTGATACCCAACCTAGATGCCTCACACCTTATTATATGGATAATAATGTTAAATGATATAGTGATACAATGGGGTTGTTGCAACCACTACTTGCAAACCAAATATAGAAGTACAAAGAAATCAAGACATGTAGCCTCATGCTAAAATTTCCCAACAAGTTTGCAAATCAAACCCAATACACTTCCACGTATTTGTCCCCTGCAAGTCTTGTTCCACTCTCCATCTCGCTAAGGAAAAAAATCATTCCATTGTGCCCAACGTTGAACTTGGCACAATTGCAAAACTCCTTGTGTAACTTCTCTTGTATACACTTGTTTGATTGCCTTAGCACTTGAAAGTATCAAACTACTTATATGAGCCTACCTTACCTTGCAAAGCTCACTCTATTTTAATGTAGACCTAAGTATCGTTGACTTAAATTACCCAGCTTCGGTGACTTGTCCCCCAAGTTGTTTTTTCAATTGATTCCAAAGTGTGTCAACCCTACTCAAGTCATCTTGTTTGTTTAATTTGTATTATATACCAGGTCATATAGAGCTAGTCGAAGTCAACCTATTTGCATGGTTATTCCATCTGATCACATCAAAGAGTTCCTAAGTGGCCCAACATGTCTCCATCCACTCATCTCGATCATCCTAATTATCCCAAGTGTTCCCAACTCATTTGAGTCCACATTACTACAACTAATCTACTCATATATGTTAATTGTGCCCAAGTGCACCTTAGGTGTCCAAAATGTTCACACCCATTGAATGTGTGCCCAAGGGAGTACACTTGACAAGTGCAACCCATAGTTGTGATCCATAGCAACTCATGCCCAAAGGCACCTCAACCATATACCACAACCCCTAAATGGGGACCACCTAACTCTATCAATTCATATAATTCTAGGAACCCAAGTCATCAATCCATCTTGTTACCTCTTTATCCATCATGTCAATCCATATCTAACTTATTTAGTGCATTCGGTGTGCCAACGTCTATGATGCCCCTTATTTGTACATGGGTGTGCCCAATTTCATCTATGATGCACTTTTCTAATGGCTCAAGGCATCCATTGATCCAAAGTGCTCCTTGCCAACAAGTCAAGGCATCCATCAATCTAAAGTGTGCATTACCAACATGCTAAGGCATCCATCATGCACCTTGTTATAGGCCATTTTTTCACATCCGATCAATAGGCCTCCTAATGGGATCAATCAACATCCTATTCCCCCTTGTCAACATCATTGCACAAAGCCCTAAGCATGCCTCCTTCATTTCCCATAATTTATACCTGAAAATACATTATATGAAGTAGTTTTAGAACCAACGCTCCCTGACCTCTTTCTATATAGTGTTCACCTACTGGTTGCTCCATTGTGGCTTGTGTTGATCACCTATAGGTTGCTCCCCTTTGCACCTGCGTTGGTTCTAGAAATTCGGGAAAAAAAATAGAAATTCTAGAAGCTTCCTCATCCATAAGCTTTCAGAATTTGTTACAACCATTTACCTCAAATAAAACATTCAGATCTTATCTTATCCTTCTTTGAAGTTTCCATCCCTTATCCTTTGATCCCATCCTCCATCAAAGGTGGATCTAAAACCTTAGATTGTAATTGGATAAGAAATCCCAACTTACCCCACTCCTCTATATATTTACAGCCTTCAATATGCAAGAGGTTGTTGTTTGGAGAGTGATTCTACCCTTATGTTGCTGTGGTGAGAGGTATTATTCCATGCATTTAGGGTGATTGGAGGTGCATATTGTGACAAGGAAAGGACAAGACAACTTGGAGGAGCTCTTTTACAAGATCAACACCTATATATGGCTGTAATATCCTTCCATTTATATTAATGTAAATAATTCTTTGTTTTCTTACATGTGATGTCGTTATTTCATAAATTCCAATACCATGTTGATCTATTGAACAAAGTACTTAGATGATACTGCATAGATCTCGTAGTTCTTCGCTTGTGTTATCTGATTGTGCAGGTTCTAATTTTGGCAATTGGAGCATTCAAGCTGAAGAAAGGGTGAAGCATGCGACAGATTCCAGTTAGGCTTCATGCTGTCATCTATTTACTTAAAGGAAGGAATTGGGTTCCTTGTCTCTTTGTTGTTCTAGATTGGCCACAAAACCTATGGGAGATACTTTTTTCTGCAATCGTAAATCCCACATAAAAAATTGGTGACTCCACTGGGGAACGATGTATTCCCTTGGTGGTTTTTCTTGTCCATTGTGCTTGATTATCTCTTTGATAGACCTTTATTTCTTTAACCGACCAAGAACATACCTAGGAAGTGTTTTCATTGAGTCTCATTTGCAATTTTTGTGTTGGAATCCTCCATTCCTAGACCAACGCTCCCCCAGTACCTCTAACAGAGCATTGCACCTCACCTACGCCCACTCTGCACCAGCGTTGCAAAGCACTGGTGCCTCTTATACACCAGCATTGGCCCTTGTTTTTGCACAAAATTTTCTCTTGCTTCTAAGTGTCTCTTTGATTAAACTACTTCCAGCTAACCTTCCTTGAGTCTTTAGTGTCTTGTGGTCTCTCTAAAGCCTCTATTTGGTTTTCATTTGTGTTTGATTCCCTTTGGTAAGAATTGGTTTCTATTTTTCTTTGTTCTTATCATTTGGTCGCTTGCAAACTAATGTCGTTTGGTCATTGATCACTTTGATTAATTGTTGTTCTAGTCCTCATTCTAAAAAGTGCATTTGAATCAGTGATTAAACATTTGCATCTTAGTTTTCTTCATTTCGAAAATTAAGTGTCTTGAAAAGAAAAGAAATTTCATTTGGCGTTTAGGGTTTTGTATGTGCATTGATATAGTAACAGTCACATTGAAAGGTAAATTGCATCTTGCATCTTGTTTGATGCGTGTTGTATGCTACATACTAATTGTTTCTTCCCTTCTTTAGCTATATTTTCATTGAAAGAGAAATATTTCTGTTTTCTCATGTTATATTTTCATTTTAGGATATTCAGGTGACATTCATGATGAGCCCAAAACTGAAACTTAATCAAAGATAAACAGTAAAATTTATCAAATCAACCTAAAGAGCATTTGTAACATTAACGCAAACACTAAGAGGTTTAGGCTAGAGACGTGTTCCGATGTTGTTAAACATAGGAGTTATCGTTGTTTGCCAACGTTGTATCTTGAGGATGATATTCCATTCCACGTATGTGAGTCTATAGGACCGTTATCCACGTACCTTTGGGTATATTAGACGATGCTCCACTCATGTAAATTATAAAGGAACGCTCTCATCGAATGATTACGCATTAGACAACAATACTACGGAATGCACTCCCATGTACCATATAGTATATTTTGGGAGTCCCCTATAGGTTGCTATCCATCCATAGGTAACCGAGTATGCCGCCTTGTATACTTTGATACACTGAAAACAACATTCAGGGAGATTGGTTGTTGTATGTTAAGTCCTTGGTTTGTTAAGGTGTATATTGGAGTTCATGGTTGATTAGTAATCCTTTATTCCTATATTACCCTCTTCTTGATTTATTTCCTTTTGTGTCAATAAAATTTATTGTCCAACGTGGAAGAACAAAATCCCCCACCCCGTCATTCGCGTAGAATGAAAAATAAGCCTCCTCTTCCACCAGAGGCTACTCTTGGCCGTCGTCAGAAGCATAAGAATATGCAGACTACCAAATCTAGAACTTCGGGAACTACTTTTGTCCCTCCTCTTGATATTGATCTGCCATAATCATATGTCACTTTGAGTTTCGAGCCTGAGATTACATCTACTCTTGACGGTGACACTGACACAATTGAAACAAAGGTCCCTAAAACATTGTTGCCTCAGGTTATTGAACTTGACTTTCCCGAGTCGTACACATTGATTCCTGAGGTTCTTGAACATGAGGAGCCTCAACCATCTTTACCTGTTACATTAGGACCTTCATCTTCTCTTCCTTTATCTCAAACAAAACCTATATATCTTGGACCCGACGATGAACCTCTTCCATATGGACTGGTGAGTATTGAAGAGATCCCGCAAGAAGAGCCTCATCCTTCTACTCTTATTCATTGGGAAGGACTCTATTTATATCAGAGTGGTCCTCTTCCTCTTCAGACTCAGACACAGACTCTTTTACCTGATTCTTTAGACTTACCTATGGATCTCTTACAACAATCTTCATCGAGATTGTTAACCATGACTAGAACTAATCCAACCTCTCAGCATGTGTCCACCATTATGGTTGAGACATCAAATGTTTCTTCCTCATCTATGTTTGCGACATCACCAGAAACACATCTATATGGTGGCCCTTTAGTCCCACCAGGCTATCAGTCTTTATCTGGTACCTTTTATGGTGAGGCTTCCAGTCCTTGGACCTCTCCCATGTCATCAAATTTGGGAATATCATATGGTACTTCTCTTATGAATGCCACATAACTTGCTCCTCCTCCTCCTCCTCCTCCAGTTGCATATATAGTTAATGATCTGAATGGAAAGTGGCCTACACCCATGGTATTCATCCAAACATGTTATTTATCCGCCAATGGTATTGTAAGTGGCATCTATCCATGGTATTCATTCACCCGTCGTATCTATCCACCCATGGTATTCATCCACACATGGAATCTACCCATGGTATTCTAAGTGGCATCCACCCATGGTATTTATCCACCCATGTTATTGTAAGTAACATTTACCCATGGTATTCATTCACCCATGGTATTTACCCACCCATGGAATTTACCTATGGTACTGTAACTAAAAAAGACTATAAGTAATAAGTCACATTTTGTAAAAGGATAGGTTTGCCACCACAATGTAGCTTTTACATTTAATCTCAATTTTAATCAAATAAATTTTCTTTCTATTTTTATTTACTGTGTCTTCTCTCCTTTTTCTAGCATTTTAATTTTTCAGATCTTGCCCCCCCCCAAAGATCCATTTCAATTTTTTTAGATCTTAGGGGCCTCCCCTCAAGATCCGGATCAGTGGTATCAGATTCAAGTTACGACTCCATGTGAATGAGGGTTTGAATCATATTTCAGTTTCAAAGTTTTGCAACAAATTTCATGCAAATGCCACAACCTCCATGAAGCACTTTCTTGGCTAAGTGGGAAGAAAAAAAAAATTTCCATTTTTTTTCAAGAATTTGTATTGGGCAGCGAGTTTTTTGATTGGATCTTAAAATTTTGGTACAAAGTTTACAACAAAAAAAAAAACATATATGGATTCCTTGCGAAAAAATACCCAAATTCGAAGAAAAAAATATGTCGAATCGGAGTCTGGATGAGGAAGATATCGCTAATTTAAAATCAACTGTGTTGCATAAATATTTCTGACGGTAATTCATGGACAACGGCTCTCCTATCATTTTTTCCCATTTTTGTGTAGCATTTTACATAGTTGATTGAAGATCTAAGCTCCTCTCGAAAAATCACCCAATTTAAAAAAGAAAAAAGAAAAAAAGAAAAAGAGCAACAACAACAACAATTGGTTGAATTGGAGTTCGGATGAGGGAGATATCGCTGATTTAAAATTGACTATTTTTTTTCCAGAACTTTTGTGACGGCGGGACAGTTGCAGCGCGAATATGGGATTCCAGAGTGTCCATATATGGATTTCAATCACATTGGAAGATGCAGAATGGTCATTCTGTTTCAAAAAATAGGTTATAATAAATATTTTGAGTTATAATGACCGAGTTATGCCAATTTTAAATTAGATATTATATTTGGAGCGACATTCAAAGCGAGTTCCCTTTGGAGTCGTGCCCTCCCACCCCTATTTAGTAGGCACCTTCTTCACATCCATCAATTTCAGCATAGCAACATCTGGCTTGATTTCTTTGGAGACATGCCTTCCCACCCCAAGTTATGTAGGCACTTGCTACTTCATCAACAGCCAACATCATGGTTATGGGTCAACTGCACAAAATCCTTGTCATCGAAGTCCATTTACTAGGTCACACACTGTTAGCATGAGATTTGATCACAAGCATTACAGGGTATCTCTATCCTTGGATCTTCATTTTTCATAGTTATTGGTCATCCACAAACCCACACTTTATCGAAGTCCATTTGCTAGGTCGCACAATATCACTATCACAATTGGTCATAAACATTACACGGTATCTTTATCCTCGGATCTTCGTTCATCATGATTATGCGTTAACCACAAAACCCTTCTCTTCAGCGGCTCTTCATATTCAACAAAGGCTTATCTGTATGGAACTTCATGCAATGGGGACCATTGCTTCTTAAGGAGGGAGGAATGATCTGAATGGAAAGTGGCCTACACCCATGGTATTAATCCACCCGTGGTATTTATCTATCCATGGTATTGTAAGTGGAATCTATCCATGGTATTCATTCACCCGTGATATGTATCCACCTATGGTATTCATCCACGCATGTAATTTACCCATGGTAGTGTAAGTGGCATCCACCCATGGTATTTATCCACCCATGGCATTGCAAGTAACATTTATCCATGATATTAATTCACCCATGGATTTTACCCACCCATGGAATTTACTTGTGGTATTGTAACTAAAAATACTATAAGAAACAAGTCACATTTTGTAAAAGGACAGGTTGTCCACCACAATATAGTTTTTACAATTACTCTCGGTTTTAATAATAATAAATTTCTTTGTGGTTTTATTTACTGTGTGTTCTCTCATTTTGTTGCCATTTGAATTTTTCAGATCTTAGCCACCTCCCCCTCCCCCCCCCCACAATATCAATTTCAATTTTTCATACCTTGGGGGCCTCCCCCCAAGATCTAGATTAGTTAAGTAGCAGGTTGGGCCTTATGTTAGTGAGCAAGATTACCTTCAACAACCTAACTCTCCTTATGTTGGGTACCATCCATTTGGATCGTAGTTGCCTCCATCATCCCCTCCTCCTTTAGAAGGGGGGAAACTTGATGTTGGCATAACTCAAATTGGTAATCAACCTTATTATAGTCCTCCTTATCCTGGAATGGTCACCATTGTTTGAAAACCTACTTTTCCCATTCAACCTAGTTCATTTTGGGACCGATTGTTGAATCCTTAACCTGCACCATCTTTGTCTCAAATTCCTATCTGTCCATCAGCACCCTAACAAGCTCAAGTACATGTGAGCCAACATTTACATGTTTTCATTGCATCACAATATTGTCCATCAGTATTTGGTACTTCCCAGGTCCCACTTACCCATCTAGTACAAGGTACCTCACATTCTCAACCACTTGGATAGGGTACTCCTCAAGTTTCAATAGGGAAAATTATTCATAGTATGGTGCAATCATAACTGAACCCACCTCATCATGTGACAATGAAAACTCCCATTAGGAAACAATATGGTTTTTATTAAGGTCTTCCTCAAGCGCCTTTTAAAGGACAACAAATCCAAACTAAACCATTCCAACAACTTTATCATCATCCTAGGGTTGGACAACAAGGTCACTTGTATACTAGTTATCAGAATCCTCCTTATCCTAGTACCCAGGTTCCTTATTATCAGAACCCTCCTTATCTATAAATGCAAGTTCCTGTTGCTCAGGTTATTCCAAGCCATCCTCCTTTGGACTTTAATCGATAGTTTCCTTTTGTGGCTACTCTTGAATTTCCAGAATGAACATGGCTCACTAATGACCCCATCGCTCATTAACATGATTATTCCCACTATATTTCCTTCTGATATCCCAAAATTCAATGGAAATATGGGAGAAGACCCGTCGACACACGTTATGACATATCATCTATGGTGTTCTTCAAACTCCCTCAATGATGATTTCATCCGACTTCATCTTTTCCAACGAACGCTTACAGGTATCGCGACTAAATGGTATATTGAGTTACCTAGATATTCATTCCATGATTTCAGTACTTTAGCCACCACCTTCCTCGCACACTTCTAATTTCCCATCATATATGAAACTGAAATGGAACTATAGACCAATTTCAAATAATTAGGTTACATTCACATCTCAGATCACATTCATTAGCAGTGGCACCACCGTCGCGTTGTCAAGGCTTATGTTCTCGATCAGTTGTTAGCAGAATGTTTCACTAAATCTTTGTTGTTGCCTATAACAAAAGATGTGGCTAAAGGTGGAGTCGTGACCAAAAAGCAAGTTATTTCTCGTGCATAATATTTGGAACTTATTTATACCCAATCAGGCATGCTTTATGATTAGATACTGAAAGCTTCGAGACCTTCCAATATTGTTCCTCCTCCACCTGGAAAATAAACTTATGCTGCTGATGGCGTGATTGGTTCTTCCAGTTTGCAGTCGGTGAGTAAACCATCTAGTGTTGATTTTACGACATCTTCTCAAAACCCTCAATCCCATCCTCCTGTGACTTTTTCTTCCGAGATAAATGTCATTTCATATGATAAATCCAAGTCTCCACAACAACCTGGAAGCAAGAAGAAAGGAAAAGGTAAGAAGAAGAAAGATCCTTCACCGCATGATAAACAAACAAGAAGTCTTCTGATGAGAAGCGAAAGCCTCATTACCCATGCTTAATTTGCAATGAGGATCACTTTACACATGAGTCTTCGCACTGTACTGAAGTGAATCAGTTCCTTATATCTTCTACTTCTCCCACCATGTTGACTGACTTGTTTCCCAATTAGGAGACTCACATGGTTTCCCGAAACCCTTCTTCCTCTAACACAATTTTGATGCTTTCCTCCTCAAAGCTAAAATATGATGTTATGGTGGTCATTTGGAATAAGGATTATGGTACTGTGGATACACCGAATGGTCAAGCTACTGATAAACCTGCTAGTTTGGCATCACCTTCATTTGATCCTACTCCACCTTTGATTCCTGCAAAATTGACTATCAAACCTCCGAAGGGAGTTATTCATAAGTTTGCTTTCAACCCTCGTTCAAGAGTTGCTCAAAACTATAACGTAGTTGAAGACTTGGTTGAGTCTCCATCAAATATGTCAACTCTTAAGGTGTTGCAAAACTACCCCACCCAAAATAAGGCCTTGTTTTCAACTATTGGATGTGTGGATCTATCAGATTCCAACCTAGTGGTTTTCTCTCATGAAAACTACACCTCTCAGCTTCTAACTCAATTAGCTTTTATAATATAGGTCATCATTTGTTGAAAGAATATTCATCATTCTATTGTGGACGAGGGAGCCTTGACCTGCATTATTTCCATGTCTTATTGGAAGGCGATTATTTCACCTCAACTTAGTCATTTTCCCACCACATTAAAAGCTTTTGATGGAATAACATACAAACCTTGTGGGATTCTAAACTCCCTTCAAGTATAATTAGGGGGAAAAACTGTCTCCATAGAAGTTGAAGTTATTAACAAACCTCTTGATTATAATCTTCTTCTCAGACGTACATGGGTTTATGCCATGGATGTCGTCGTTTCGACTTACTTCCATATGATCGCCTTCCCTCATACAGGTGGGATTGTAGCCATAGATCAACTCACCATTTTCGCCTCTGATTCTCATGTTACTAGAAGTGTCCCTCTTATAGGGGAACCTCTACACTCTTATCAGCATGTCAGAGTCAGATTGTTGAAGGATTCTAGGCTCAGGGGAACCTTTTCGCTCCCTCCTCCTCTCTTTCTCAACAACTCATCTTCGTTTTCTTATATCAAGATGATATCTTCATCTACTATCCCAGCTGATCCATGGATTGTACCTAATGAAACCAACATCTAGGGTTTTGGTGACTGAATGTCGCCTAGCCCCGTTGAGCTATATTATGAAGTCATTTATTCGGCTTGCGCGACTTATACCTTCTCTTTAATCAATTGGGTAGATTTATCACTGGATTATGGCACGCATGCAGATCCTTTTTCTCGCGTATTCTCTACCAATGAAAGCATCATGGAGATCGCAATTCCAAGTGATGGGTTGTGGGACGAACATCACCATCATTTCTCCTTACCATATTCCAATGAGGATGATCTCAGTGATGTTTAATTACCTAATTTTGTTGAAAATTTTACTAATTCTGTCTCTATTCATGAGATCGACTATGAAAAGAACCTTTCAAATATTGAGGAAACGATACCTCTTGATATCTCTATGAAACCAGGTATTGTCAAAAACCTATACATTGGAGCATCTTGTTCTCCATCTGAGATCAAGATTTATAGAGCCATTTTTCATGAGTTTTTTGGATTTCTTTGCCTGGAATTATGAATAAATGCCAGGTGTTATGCAGGTAAATCCTCTATGCAGATAGAGACGAACCCTCTAGCCCTAGAGTGGGTCTAGAAACAAAGAGACATGATAGAGTGTTGATTCCAAATTATTGAATGAAAAGAGGACACGGTAGATCGACCTACCTGGAGTCCAACGTTGTCGTCGTTGCTGTAGTGGTGGTGGCCTCTCGCTCCTGTCTCGGCAAGTCATGATCCTTTCGTAATCATGCTCGGATACCTGCACATAGAACAAAAACAAGAACAACATACAACATAATAATTTCACACATAACTACTAGCCAGTCAAAGAGGGCTAAGCATATTGCATTAAACATCTAACATAATACAAAATGGGAACCAAATAATAGTCACAGGTATGTATTGATAGAAGGAAGAGTTACAACCAATGCTTTGACGTCGCAGTCTCCTCTAGCAGGGTTCAGTCGGAGTGTGTCTTAGATGCTCGTCAGGGAATTCGGATGGGATAAAGGCATGGACTCAAGCTCTCTCAACGTAATTCATTCTTATTCTATCTCTCCAGTATTCTGCTATAGTATGTTTAATTCTCCAAGTTTAGCTCTTCAGTTGTTCATTTAGCTTGTGCAAATAGAGATAACTTCTTTTTATAGAGGAAAAGGAGGAGGTTAGGATCCCTACAAAGGTGGGAGGGAGGCCTATCCTTTAGGGAGTTCCCATAATAGGTGGAAACCATAAACTAAAGGAGGGAGTCCGTGGTTTTTCAATTCAGCCACTCCCAATGTCTCATCCTTGAGGTGGTTGGAGTGGAATCTCCACCTCTATTTTTAAAAAACATTCCATAAATAGCTTGGCGCGGGTGGAAAACTCAGACAGAGCGCTGGCTGGTGCGGGGTCCAGTGTTAATCTTCCTCTTCAGTGCGAGGGCATAACTGACTACCCACGCTAAGGCAAAAACAAGGGTTTTTGAGTCTCTGCTCAGGGAATTGTCAACATAAGGAATATTACTCTCATGTAAAGGGATACAATTATGATCTTTGCAAGGCATGAAACTGCTTATTGATCACGGAAATGACCCTCCAATGGGTGAGATGGAGATTGCAGGGACAGTGAAAAAATGTTTTGTAACAAATGCCCCCTAAAGCATGAGGTCCAAGGGAGAGGGAGAGGCAAAATTCTTTATGAGAACACGTTCGAACCAAACACCAATGCCAGAAAACCCGCAATTACGAATACAACTGATATCTCTGATACATGGACATGTGATATGGGTGTAGCCATCCATAATAGAGTATATAAAAAAAACTAGGATCTGAGGTATGGACGCAGCCATCCAGCAATAAGGATCAACAAATAGACTCAAGTATGGTCGGAGCCATTCAATCAAAAGAGTCATGCAAATAAGTCATGATAATCTACCAAAATTCGCAACTTGGATTTTATCAGACAAAATCCAGGGTCTTGTGCTCCATCTTGACCCGAACAAGTACAAATTCAAGCATGCGAATATATGAGTTGAAGTCAAACATGCAAGAAAATCACCTGATTACCAGCGAATGATGAAAGCTATTAACATGCACGAGAGAAAACACCAATAATGACAATGGCTCTCAAGTTACAATCGGTACAATCTATGGAATGTGAACAGTGATCTGGCGTCGAACATCCACAAAATCACTCGATCGAAGGCCAATGATGTGGACCTTACGTCGAATGCGAAGAAGTTTCCATTGAGGCATGCAGGCTCCAAGGTACCAGAAGGGAGTCTCTAGATCAAATTCCTGGATAATGGGCTGAAGTCCACAGGAAGTGACCTGATCAAAGGTGGGCCATAATGTTTCCCACATTATCGATACGAGACGGAGGAACATGATGATAGTGAAACAAGACTAACAAAGAATCAGAGGGAGGTTAAAAATTGTAGAGACAAACTTCTCTTGAACATATCAGCAGCACAACACTGAATTTAGCAGTATTTGACATCAAAGGATCTGAGGTCATGATGACATGGCAAAGAGAAAATGAGAGGTCAAAAGAGATTACCCAAACCCATGGAGGCAAAAATGACGAAATGAGATGTCCCCAACCCGACACGAATGCAAACAAGTTCCATGTTCAAGAGCGACATACTGCCAACATAACTAAAACTTGGTTCCATTTTCCCTCACCATTTCTGACGAGTACCCCAATTATTTGTTAAAACAAGCTTGAAGGCGATAACATATGCTTGTGCTGTAATTTTGTCCTTCGGACAAATCCAACCTAGTACATTTTACAAGCCCTAGGAAGGAGGAACTCGAGTAACGTCATGGCGACGAAATCCAAATTCATCAGGTTTTAACGAGTCTGACAAAGGGAGAACTCTCCATCTTTTCATGTTTAGAGAGTTTGAAAATAAGTTAGAAAAGAAAACTCCATCATGGCCCTTTTCGTAAATAGTCTCGTATATCCAAAAAGGTAGAAAACAATATCCGAAAGAACCTCTTAGTCGCGATAGGCTAAGGTATTCCTTTTTCATAAATAATCTATCCCAGCCCAAAAAAGGGGTAAATGTATACTGGGTAGATATCGTTTCACATCCATTTAACAAGTTCAAAATGACAAGAGTCTCGACAATATTTTCAATTTTAGAGAGTCATAAAAGAGCTGAAAGATCACTCCTCCTGGAGGAACGAGTGGTATTAAGGGTAGCAACTGGTTCCGGTGATGGTGGAACTGCTCAGAACAAGTAAAGGTCAAGAGGTTGGCTAACAAGACCACTCATTACAGCAGTTCCTCAGGAATGGGTAAAACAATCAAGTGAAGGTGTATGATCGGCCAAGCGGATGGGGATGATGGAATGAGAAAACCAAGGTTCATTTGGAAAAACAGGCTGATAAAATGGCAATCATGAGAGGTAAAATGAGAATGGTTTCATTTTTACACAAGCTAAAAAACAAAGGTAAACTATGCCTGGGATTGGTTTCATTTTTACACAAGCTTGAAATGGAAACAAACTATGCTTGAAAATTAGTTTCATTTTTACACAAGCTTGAAACAAAGATAAACTATGCTTGAAAAACAGGGAAAAATGGGCATGCCCCTAGCATGGTGGCTCAATTCGAGGTACATGCCCCCCAAGCTTCAGTCCATATGAAAGGCAGATGGAGTGAAGGTTAAAATTACGAGATTAAGAGAAAGACTCGACTAGGATGTTACGAGATCATATCAAAGACTCGAATTGAACAGGAACGTGTTTCATTTTTTTAACAAGGTTGACACATTAAAAGAACTATCCTCGTGACATATTGTTTCCTTTTTTAACGAGCTTGACACAAGAAAAGGAACTCTGCTCATACGAACTTGTTTCATTTTTTTAAGGAGCTTGACACAAGAAAAGGAATTCTGCTCCCACAACCTTGTTTCATTTTTTAAGGAGCTTGACACAAGAAATGAACTCTTCTCCGATGAGCTCATCATGTTGAATAAGAACTCATGGCTTCCAAGAGGTTCTCATCTAATGGGAGAACAACATCTCGTAAATCAGGACCCAATGCCCCCAGTACACGATGCACAACAACACTATCACTGAATGCGGGCACGGGGCAGGTAGCCACATAATTAAACTGCGGCGGGGAAGATACAACCGGAAAATAAAGACCCGGAAAGGATGATGGTGGCCCAGATGTCACGTCAAGACCAAAGAATGAAAGCTTATCAATGGTCACGAGCTGACCTTTGTGTGGAAAACATATCACACGAAAGAGGGAGGAGACAAGTGCACCCATGCCATAAGCATAGTCGCGCCCCAAGAGTAAATTGAAATCCAAAGGGCTTGGAACAACCATCACGTCTATATAGACGGTTTTCCCTCCCAAAGTAATAGGAAACTTCGGAAGGATCCCTAACGGTTGACTAGTTCTTCTGTTAAATGCAAACAGATTCTACGCAACAGGCACTAGTGGTGGAGAACAAAAAGCTTGACAAGTAATTGAAGAGAGAATACTAACATACGCGCCTTCATCTACAATCGTGCTGGGTACGACCATATCGAAGGTCTGTATCGTGATCTCAAAAGGCACATAAGAAGGAAGGCGGTATCCTGCGAATCGAATCTAATTAAAGGAAGCGACCAAACTACTTGGAGGGGGTACCATTGAACTGAGATGGTCATCGCCCAGTGTTACGGGAGCAAGAGGATCATCCTCCTGGACCTCCATCATGGGAGCAGGAGGAGAAGTTTCTTGAAATATCAGGACGGGAGAATCTCTCTCCAAGTCTTAGGAATATGAAGAAACAAGAATAACGTGAGGGGGATGAGATCCACTCTCGACAGAAAAGACCTGATGAACTATAGGTGGGATGAGATCGACCGATTCCAAGACCAATGGTTGGTCGGGAATGGATTTGTGAATTTGAATTTTCAAGGGAGTGGGATTGACCAAAGATGAATCTTGATCAATTGGTTTATCAACTAGTGGAGGACTCAAAGAAAGCTTCTGGTAACCGACTGGAAGGCAGGGTGTAGAAAAAGTAGGGTTGTCCAACACTCTCTTGGCTTCATCCATGTACGAACAAAGGTGAATGGGATGATGCCCTTCACACAACTTACAAGGATTGGTAATATTATCCTGTTTCTTATGAGTCTTATCATTGCTAGTCAAAGACGTGCCACCAATATGACTTCCAGAAGCTAAAGGCAACGATGGACGACTGTCGGACCATACTTCAAGTACCTTGGGAATGCCAGGGCAGTCTCGAAGAAAGTGGTCACTTTTGCACAACATGCAAGGGAATTTGACCTTCCATGGAAGGTTGGATGGTTTATCAAGGGAATGTTTCTTAGACACAATAGCCGCGGAGCTGTCCTCTCTCTTATCTGACTTCTTCTTCTTCGTCTTCTTCTTCTTCTTCTTAGCCACCTGGTTACTGGAATCCAAACTTGCACTAGGCGAAGTAGAAGAGGAGGACAAAGAAATAGGCAAGAAGGGGAGAGGTCCACCTTAGAAGAAACATGATGTTGTTCAGGTGGAGGAGATGGTTGTACAGTGGGTGGAACACTCGAGACCACAGAGGTCGAAAATAACCAAATAGGCAACCCAACAGTTAACCCAAGCAGGGACAATGTTGCCATATAAGGAGAACCAACATTCCCAAAAGCAGGAAAAGGACAAGGATTCCCTTCGGAGGGGATTCCTTGGTTTGTAAACTACGGAAATGTTTCCATTGGAAACAACCCTAAAACAACACACTAAAGAAGATAACTTTAACCAGGAATATTTTGTGGACAGTTAATTTTTTAAGACATTAAAACAAAACACTTCCATTTCATATTTTAAGAGTAAAAAAACAGGCAAAAGGTGGCTCTATCACTTTCAGTTTGAAACGTGCGTGAAAGGACAAGCGCTCGATGGTTTCTTATCTTTTTAAAGAGTCATGAAAAGATCAAAGTGACTACTCGGGTGGTCTAAGTAAGAGGGTGTACCAAATTTCTGTGAACTTCCATATACACCTTGGTGATCAAATGAAAGAGAAATGGCCAAGGACTTGACGTACGTGCAGGTAGTCTCCCTGAATGCTGTGTTCAGTGTATCACGGTTACATGGCGGTAGACTCGGCTTCCTATGAATAAAGGATTGCAACCTATGAAGGTCTCCCTTTATATACTCGACAGTATGGGGAGCACAAGTCCGTGCTAGCGTTGTCTAAATGCAGATGGTGAACCACAACTACTAGGTTTTAAGACGCTGGAACACGTCTCTAACCTAGACCACTAAAATGTTTCGTTAGGTTTCAATGCTTCCTTAGGTTAATTAAATGAATTTTAAAGTTGATCTTGGATTATGTTTTAGTTTTAAGGCCCTATCAAATTTGGATTTCAAAATTCCTAAATGCAAGCTATATGCAAATGAACATCATTTTCGATTCAATGAATGCTAGTTACGAGAAGGATAGAGATATTTCAAACAAAAGCAAACAATGAAAGTATGCGAAGAAATCCACTAATTCATCTAACAGAATCAAACGAAAATGAAACTCTTTCCTATACAATCAGTCGCTAGTTATGCAAAAGAATATTTCACTTTCGGTGCAAAGAAAGAATGCAAAATATGTTTTTTTTTTTTCAATGAAAAGAAGCACATGATGCACTAATTACATGAAAAAATGAAAACAAACACTAGCTTAAGTGTTGTGTAGGAATTGAAATTGAATGACTCAATAAAACGCAAAACAAACACAAGAAAGCACTCAAACTAATGCCGCAATCTTCCAAACCAAGAGAAAGTTTTCAAAATGACTCGAAACAAGCAATGTAATCTATGCTTGGAGCAATAAGGTGAAGAATCAATCGAGAAACGAAATGATTCTGCAACCAAAGCAATCACTCAAAAAGATCAAGAAAACTAAGTGCAATCGATCCAGAATTGAGACCGGCAAAAATCAAAATGACTTGGTTCCCATGCAGAAGGCTTAGTGTACCAAACCCTTAGAAACCCTAAGGCTTCAATTCACACTAATAAGAAGATGGAAAAAAAACTAAGAAAAGCAAGTCGACGACAGTCAAAATAGTCCCAAAGGCATAATTACACATAAATGACAACCCAGAAGCAAGCACAATTGACCAAAAGACTCATTAAGGAGTTCAAACCAAATCCTATAGGAGTCGGCGCGACTGCAAAAAGAGCAACCTGCGCCAATTGGCGCGAATGTTCAGAGGAAAGATGCGCCAAGCCAAATAACTATGGGAAAAAGAGGAAAAACCAAAACCTAATGAGCAGAGGTCAATCTTGACACCTTGGAGCTAAACAGAGGATGTAAACTAAGCAAGCAAATCAGGAAAGGCTGGTAAGCAAATCAATGATTGAAACTTGTTAGGTTCCTATAATAATAGGGTTCATAAAATGTTGAATTGACTTTGATAAGTCTTGTAAATATGTACATACCTTGCTTTCTGCAAGTTGTTCTCCCATATTTGAAAAATGAAAAATAATAAAAAATCAAAAAGAGGGTAAAAAGTCCTAAAAGAAAAATCAAAGGACTTAGAAAAATATATACCCCAAAAGAAAAATGAAATAAGACCTGAAATTGAGCAAGTCCAAATGCCACTACTTTTAATTTTTACTGCAAGAATAATGATTATGTGCAGAGTGTTAATAAATTCCATAATCCACGATCAGTTAAACAATTTAATCCTAACTTTTCATGCTTTCAATTTCATGTTTTAGATAGAGAATAAAGATTTGTCAAACAATTTAAACCTGACAAATCAGTAGATAGGTAGAGAATAATGAGGAGCTCAACAGTTTAATCTGAGTCCTCGGATGAAATAAAGTAGATTTAGATAGTTTTATGCTTTGAAAGAAAATGTTTTAAGGTTGCAAGCCTAAATGCACCTACAAAATGAAGAAAAAATGTTAAAAATAGATGTTGGGTAGGTCGAAAGCAGTGGAACAATCATGTAAATAATACATCATCAGGCAAAATCACTAATTTCCCCTCCCCTATGAGTATTCAATATTCTAAGCTATTAGTCAAACAGGCTCAGAGCATTTATCTGACTTTTGTTGGGACCGGACCTAAGGCTCTATGACTGGTTAGTTAAAAATATTGAGTTATTACCTTAAACCCATCAACATTTACCCTTCATTCATACTCAAAACCCCTTTTTCCTAAGTAAAGACACATTCTTACTTAGTAAAATTGTAACCCTAAAATAATTAACTTCATCCCTTCATAGGCATTCATAAAAACCTACAAAATGATATTTATCCTAAGTATTAGTGAAAGAAATATAAAGATGAGCAATGCTTGATTTTATACTATACTTAGAGATAATATGTATTTTTTATTACACTCCTCTTTCATATTAAACTTTAACATACTTTTATTAAATCCCTAGGAAATACCCTCCCTTAGTTATTAAATCCATGATATCTAAATACCCCAAAAAATCCACTATTATAACATTTTAGACCAAAGTCTATTATTCCATGTGCGCAAATAAAATCCCAAATTATAAACCCTTTGGTCTAAAAATATCATTATTGAAATATCCCGCCCTTATGGTTTGAAAACTGTAAAAGGTTTTAAAAACTATATAATATATACTAATCTGTCCGCTTATGTTTTATTAAAAAAACATGTCACAAAGGTTTTAAATATAAATATCAATCCCCGCCTATACCATGACTAAAACATTTCATATATGTTTTGTACCATTTACCCCTCGGTTAAGTTATAAAGGTTTAAACACATTTTAATCCCCCCACCACATATTAACCCTTCCGCCTATACATAAGCCCGGTCCCACCTTTCTATTTTCAAAACAACTCCCGAATCAATCCTAACAGTTTGCGTTAAACCTTTGATCTGATGGTCGGAGGACGATATCGTGTGAAAAACATGCTCGAACCTTCAAACACCAAATCCATGCAAAATGGGTGGTTTCACCTATTTCTCTCTCCTCTACGTGGCATTCCCTTATTCGATCGCATTCGTCAAGGTTAAAACAGCTTACCGCTCGTTAGCCATGCGATAACCGCCAGTTTTCAAAGCCTTTTCAATCCCAAACCACCTCCTGTCGGACAAGACCTACATTCAATGCAAATTTATATGTTTTGATAAAACCTTGGGTTAAACCTTAATTCATTTATCTTGCACGCTTAACCTCTGTGTTTGTTTTCCCGACTATATAAACCTGTTAAAACCCCTGCTAGCCATTTTGATGCCCAAAACCTCCTAAATTCACCAAAGTACACCCGTGAAGACAGTAGAGGAGTTGCGCCTTGCTCCAGATGAACTGTTGAAGCCATCAATTCGACTAGACACTGTAAAAACCCTTTCAGAGTTGATACCTTCATTAAAACGAGTATTTTTTCTGAGATTTAAACCTGTAACCAAATTGAAAAAACCTTTTTAAAAGAAAGAAAAACATTTCATAGTCAAGAAATTAAGTAATTAAACTGCCCAAAAGTCGCAGAAACAGGCCAAACTCTGGAAAATTTTTCCCAGAAACCCTGTTTGTCTGCTACACGCTATTTCAAGGAAATTTATCAATTTTTTCACAGTTTAATGATCCATTTCAATCTCTAAAAAGTCAAAAAAAAATTGCAGGTACCCTGAACCCTCTGTAACCCTTTTCAACAGTGTTTTAGCACCATTTCTCTGTCAAGAAACTCAGAAAACCCCTGTTTTCTATTTTAGACAAGTTTTAAAGCCTCATAACTTCTTTGATAACTTAATTGAGCAAAAAACCCAAAAAGAGACTCTATTTTGCCAAATTTGCTAAATTAAGCCTCTGATATAGTAAAATTGCCTCTGTAAACTGTTTAAACTTGCAGAAGCAGACCGAAATTCCTAAAAAGTAGAGTACAAGCAATCCTGATGGTTCCAAAGTGCCAAAATCAAATCCAGTATTGTGACCACTTAAAGCCATTATCACCTCCCTGCATCCAGGGTTTCATTAACAATTATTTTGTTTTGCAGGTCATTAGAAAAAAGAGAATTTGGATAAAACAATCTAAATACTAGTTAAAGATATGTTTTACTCCAACAACTTACAAGGAAATGAATTTAAAGGATTTTCCTTAAAATATTCCAGGCATCAGAGTTAAAGAACAATCATCCTGTGAAAAATAAAAGAGCATTTTAATGTAAAGATTAAAACAAGGAATTCATAATAGTCAGGGTAAATGGAAGAACTTAGAGTAAAGATTAAAGTTCAAATTAAAGTAAGAATTCACAGTGATAGTGAAAACAGAACAGTCAAAGAGCATCAGAGCTAAAGTGTATCAGATGAAAGTCAGAGTGAAAGTCAAATCAGACAAAGTTACAGAGCAGTCAATGTAAAACAGTAAAAGAAAATTCAGAGGCAGTAAATGGTAAATAAAGATGAAAATACTTTCAACAATAATGAATTTTATCCAAAGTGAAAGTAAAAACAGTTAAAAGAACAGTAAGGTTAAAAGATGAAAACGAAGCAAGAAGGGACATTTTTGCAGAAATTTCCTGTTTAAAGTCATTGTTTTGAAGAAACTATTGTGACCAATAAAAGATTATTTTTGCAAAACTGAAAGAGGTTTATGTTCCTAAGATCTCCAACTAAAAAAACCTCTCTCACTTTTCTAACAACCATTATGAATTTGGAAATATTAAACAATATTTGAAAGCACTTTTTACAGAAAATTCTTGTTAAGTCATTAGTTTGCAGAGAAGACTGTGGCCAATCAGAAATTAAAATTACAAAAATGAAGGAGGTTTTTGTTCCTAAGAGACCCATATATAAAAACCTATCTCACTTTTTTCACAGGTATTACAGAATGAGAGCTACATGCACATATTTACAGCCTATTTTTCAAACTATGGAAAACTCTATTTTACACATCTTTTTGCAAAGCCTATTGTGAACAACTGGAGAAGAATTTTAGGGAACTGAGAGAGGTTTATTTCAAAAAAATATTTGTTACAATAACCTCTTTCACTTTTTACATATATATTTTGGATTGAGAAATAAAAGGGTATCATTGGACCCCAAGTTTGTAGAATTGCTAGAGCAGAATGCACAAAGAAAGGAGACAGTTAGTGACTTTGATGCCTCATCATCAACTAAGGGTTGAGATCAAATTCAAATTCTCCTCTTTGTCATCACCTATCCATAAAAAATAGTGCCAAATAGATGCATTACTTTTGAGTGTCCTTTACTTAAGTTCTATTTATGTAAAACAGTTGGAGATATTTGTAAACCAATCTTGATATTTTTTCAAGATATTCTAGTTTAGAATTTGTATAAATACTTCACTCTTTGAAGTATTTTGGTGGAATAAAATTGTTGGAGATTAATATAGATATTTTATTGACTTGAAGGATTTGGATTTCAATTTTGAGTAGCAGATTGGATCAACTATTTGGCATCATACTTTAGGATCCCTGTGATAAGCTATGTGGAGTGAAGTATTCTCTAAAACTTGTCATTGTTATTCTTCTTTGTTACATGCATTGATCCGGATTTATGCAGGAACGCAACAGAATAAACATAGATATTCATGGTGAAAGTTGTAGTCCTTGGATATATCTTTCTAATGATGTACCATGTGTGTCAAACGGAGATAGTATGCCAAAGTTACGTCCCTGGGAAGTTGAAACACCAATTTACCCAAACGGGGCCCATAGTTTTGGCGCTTCATCTCCTAGGGTTAGGTTTTTGGATGTTTAGAGTCCTCCATTGTTTCTCAATAATAAATAGGCCCTCGAGCCTCATTGTAACTCAGTTCAGAGGCCTGTAGCCGCCACATCTCTTCTCAGAGATAGCTACCAGCGCCCTAGCTAGTTTTATTTCCATTATGTCCGTAAGCCAATTTCAGTTCTTTGATATTAATGAAATGAAGTGTTATTTCCGCTACATCTCTGTATTTATGGTTATATGTTTATTATGTTGCGTTCCTGCATAAATCCGGATCAGTGGTATCAGAGCGGTCTGCTTTTTCTCGATCCTTCTTTACATGTCCCCAACGAGGTCGGGGTATAAGGAGCTAGGGCTTGATCCGGTGGAACCTTTGCAAGATCAGCCTCGCAAACCTCGACGGACGCCCATGGGGGATGAAAAGAAAGATGAGGGAGCAGGAGATCCTATCAAAATATTGCTCGAGGAGGCCCTCGAAAAACAAAGGAACGCGATGATGGATAACTTTGCTCAGATCCTTCAATGGCTACCCACCGGCGGCGCATCTACATCCAGCAGCCACTCTGGAGGCGCGACTCCTTTTAAGGTACAAGTAAATTTTGACATTCCCATATTTGAGGGTCAAATAGACGCAGATGCCGTAGATAGATGGTTGAATCTGTTAGAAGGATATTTCTCGGTTCATGACTTTTCAGACCGGGAGAAGATTATTTTTGCAGTCCTCAAAGCTACCCCCCATGTTAAGGACTGGTGGGAAACCTACTGTGAGAACAAGGACCAGACAGAACCCTCTCTGTTCTCGGCCGTACCAACTTGGAATTCTTTCCGAGACGCCGTCAAGGAACAGTACTATCCCGTGGGGAGCTATGAGGACAAGTACATACAATGGACCACGCTGCGACAATAAAGGGATCAAGATGTGCATGAGCTGACGAATCTGTTCCATACCCTGCACACCAAGTTGGGTATCAAAGATTCAGAGAAACATCTGGTGCTAAAGTATCGCAGTTTTCTACACAGATACATTTAGGAGGAAATGGAGTTCCTCGACACCTCCTCGCTTGGTACGACATACCGGTATGCTGCCAAGATTGAGCAGAAATTCAAACAGAAGAAGTGAGACTTTGGATCTGCGAATCAAAAGCAAGGGAAAGGTGCTCCCAAACCGCAGAACAAAGGACAGAGCCAAGGCATGGTGACTCAAGACAACCTGTCGAAGCCACAAGAAAATAACAACACCGCAAAGCCAAAGAAGGACACGGGAAAGTGGTGTGAGTTCCATAAGAGCTCCACTCACAACACAAGTGAGTGTCGGGCCAAGCAGTCGCTAGTGGCCGAGATGAGGGCTTCTGAGTCAGATGCATGCTCCGACTCCGAATCAGAACCTGAAAAGGGGAATGAAAAAGGGAAATAGATTATTGATGCAGAGCCCAACGCCACTGTTGCCACTACAAAGGTCCAGAAGGAGGAACCGGAAGATCCAGAGGAGGAGGAACGTCTCTTCCACTCCCAGATGTGGGCAAAGGGCTCCCCTGTACAGTTCATTGTCGACAATGGGAGCCAAAAGAACCTCATTTCAGCAGACGCCGTGAAGCGGTTGGGCTTGCCGACCACAGCTCACCCACATCCATACACCATCGGGGGGCTTCACCAAGGACGAGATCTCCGCGTCAGCCAGCAGTGCCGCCTTCCCTATAGCATCAAGCCCTTCACGGATGAGGTATTATGTGACGTTGCTCCTATCGATGTTTCTGATGTATTATTAGGACAACCATACTTGTGGAAGCGTCATGCTGTGTATGAGTCTCAACCTCGTGCTGTTATTATTACTTTGGGAAATAAGTTGTACAGGATACCGCAGGCTCACCTCCTCGCCGCTATCTCTTTGGTTACCTAAAAAAATGCAAGAAGTTCATTTCCAAATCAGAAATTCTGCTTCGATGATCCGCTCTCTGTTAAAGAAGTTCGGTGGCCACCACCCTTACCTCAATACTAGACATCTTCACCTCACCCACAGGGGTTCCTCTGCACTGCCAGGTCAAGCACCCGATTGATCTGACCCCAGGTGCGTCGCTACCCAATGGACCGATCTATCGACGCTCTGTTCTGGAAAATGATGAAATCAAGAGGCAGATTCAGGAGCTGTTGCAGAAAGGTCACATCAGACCAAGTTCATCGCCCCGTGGGAGCCCGATCGTGTTGGTACAGAAGAAGGATGGGACGTGGAGACTCTGTATTGACTATCGGGCGCTGAACAAGATCACCGTCCGGAATAGGTACCCAATCCCACGGATTGATGACCTTCTGGACCAACTCAAAGGTGAAAAATATTTCAGCAAGATCGACCTGAAGTCTGGGTATCACCAGGTACTAATTGAACCCTCCGATGTGTGGAAGACTGCCTTCAAAGCCAAGGAAGGCCTTTTCGAATGGCTAGTCATGCCTTTCGGGTTGACGAATGCTCCTGCCACCTTCATGAGGATGATGGATGACATCTTGCGGCCATTCACCAACTCATTTGTAGTGGTGTACTTGGATGAAATTCTGATCTTTAGCCAGACTTGGGAAGAGCACCTTCACCACATCCGACAAGTCCTCCAAACACTGCGGCAACACAAGTTGTGTGCCAATTTGGAGAAGTGCACTTTTGGCATGACCCAGGTTCAATATCTGGGATACATTATTGATGAAAGGGGGGTGCATGTGGATCCAGCCAAGATCCAAGTCATTCGGGATTGGCCAGCCCCAACCACTATAACAGAGCTTCGCAGCTTTCTGGGTCTTGCTAATTTCTACCATAGGTTCATGTTGGGATTCTCTCATATCACTTGGCCCTTGAGTCAAGTCACCAAGGGAGGAGCAAGAGAAAAATTCTTTTGGTCGGAACCTCAACAGAAGGCGTTCACAGAATTGAAAAATCGCCTCTGTTCTGCCCCAGTGCTCACTTTACCAGACTTGCAACAACCATTTGAGATCGAGACAGATGCCTCTGACTATGCTATTGGGGTAGTTCTTACTCAGCAGGGACATCTAATGGCATATCACAGTGAGACATTGTATGACATAGTTCGCAAGTATCCCACTTATGACAAAGAAAAGTATTCCATTGTGCAAGCTTGTCGACAATGGAAGTATTACATTTTGGGGAAGGAAATAATCATCCACACAGACCACCGGCCCCTGCTGTTCATACAGACACAAGGGAAGTTGCAGAATGATCGCCATCAGAAGTGGTCCACATATCTGCAACAGTTTCATTTGAACATCAAGTACAAGAAGGGTAGCACCAATAATGTTGCATACTGCCTCAGCCGACCACCGATCGTGGCGCTCACCACCGTGCTCAACTCTTGTGGGCACGAGACTTCTGATTGGCCGCTTCTCTATGAGAGTGACCCAAAATTCGGCCACACTTACAAGGCACTCTTGGGGGGCACGTAAGTTCCAAATTTTCACCTCCAAGATGCACTTTTATGTCACCTGGGACACCTTTTTGTTCCTTCAAGCGAGCGTGCCAAGATGATATGGGAAGCACACTACAGTCGAGTCGCTGGGCATTTCGGGGTCGAGAAAACAGTAGCAATACTACAGAAGTATTTCTATTGGCCGAACCTTCGAAAGGATGTCGAGAAGCACATCAGATCCTGCACTGCTTGTGCCATTGCCAAATCGACCATCAAGAAGCAAGGCCTATATACTCCTCTACCTACCCCTAGTCGACCTTGGGAATCCATCTCCATGGATTACATGTCGGGCTTGCCTTCTACTAAGCAGAGAAATGACTGTGTTTTTGTGGTCGTCGACAGATTCTCGAAGATGGCCATTATGGCGGCCTGCAAGAAGAATATCACAGCAGAAGCCACTGCTAAACTCTTCTTTGAACGAGTGTGGGTGCACTTTGGGATCCCACAGTCTATCATATCAGATTAGGATAGCAAGTTCCTCAGCACATTTTGGTCCAGCCTCTGGTCAATGTTGGATACCAAGCTCACCAAGTCCACAGCTTTCCATCCCCAAACAGATGGCCAGACAGAGGTCGTCAACAGAATGCTTGTACACATTCTGCACATGTAAAATTCAAATCATCCACGCACATGGGACGAGAGCCTCCCATATGTACAACATAGTTATAATCGGGCTCTCCACAGTTCACTCGGCCATAGCCCCTTTCAGGTGGGCTTGGGATTCCAGCCACTATGTCCTATTGACGTAGCCATACCATTTGCAGCTACTCAGGACGATTCAGCTCATGTCCAATCTGAAGTTGA